>QJNZ01000307.1:0-100081 GCA_004155055.1 Monosporascus sp. CRB-8-3 | reverse complement strand
GGGGAGAAAAAGGGTGGGGGGGGTCAAAGCGAGTGAAGGGGGACCTGGGAGGGACGTCATGCAGAAGAATTACAGGGACGACCTCAAGGAGGGGGATGCTTCGCGGTAGCCTCTGCAGTAGCAGGAAGACGCATAGATACCCAAAACCATTTGCATAGCGATTCTACTATTGTTTCATCACCAACACCATATTTGGACACTCCTGCACAACCTTTTCGGTCCCAGAAGAGACTGTGTGCCCCTGATCTAGTTCTCAGACACCCGTGGGCCAATCACCCCCGAGCCCCATTCCATCTATGTTTGCTTGACAAACTGCTTCAGATGTTGGCTTTAACTGCGGCCTGTGTATGGATAAGCTTTTGCGTCCTCGCATAGGATGCTGTTTTCAAGGAAGCTGCACCTGGCACGATAGGGGCCACAGTGAGTGAATCCACGAACAACTTGGTTCCTCGTCATAGCCCCCGTCATTTTTCGAGGAGTTCTTATGCCCAGCAGTGAAGTGTGCGTTAAGTTACGTGTGTCTTTTCTACTCATGTGTTCAACTCGCCACCGCCGGAAGCGCGGCAAGGCGACCGGCCTACCACATGAGTATCGGCATCCCTCGCCAGTGATATAGACTACAATCAAAGTAGTTTAGGAAACTGCGCGAAACGCATCATGATAGTGACGAATGCATGGCGCTTCTTCGACTTCGTAGACGCTAGCTCATTTCTTGGACGCTCCCTTTTCCGGCTTCCCCGAGCTGCCGGGGGTGATATTTGTGGTCTGCCACAGACCTTACGCGTCTGCATCGAGTTCTGCGTAAAAGTTGAAGCCCAGAGAGATACTGTAACGGTACTGCGAATCGCTACTTTCTGTCATTAGGCGGCAACATCACTGAGCTGAACACGCCGTAGCTGGGGTTGTAGGATAACCATTCCGTCTAGGAGAGATGCGGGAGGGCCCGATGCACGGATCCGAGAGCCTCCAACTCAGCCGTAATTCACATGATGTCCACGATGCCGATTACGTAAGTACCTAAGTGATCATGCCACATTCCCTTAAACTTTTGTTACTCACTGATAATTCGAGATCCCTAGAAAAAAGCATTTTTGATATATGCAGAACTCGCCACTGCCTCCTTCCCGATCCACTAAGCATACATAATAAACGCAGAGCCGCGAGAAATTCGTGGCCGAGTCACTTTGCTACCCGGCGTCTGTGGTAAAGGTATGTTATAGCTGTCATATTATCTTCAAGGAGAGACAATGGTGAGGACCCACGTTGAGGACTAGGTTGAAACGTAGCGCAAATGGAGAGGTTATCTCAGTCCAAGATAAGATTGCAGCCTCAGGGCAGGAAGTCGCCGAAGTCGCCGAAGCCGCGAGGATTACCAAGCATTGCAAAGGGGATATTCTGGGCTTCATGGTCTTTTCCTTCTGAATACGAATAGCGGTGAACTTTCCCTTGTCCTCGCGTGCTCTGGTAGTTGAAGAAGCTGGAACAACGATTGGCCATGCAATATTACTTAATCATTAATAATCGTCAGCTGCACCAATGTCCCCGTTCAGCCCCAGATAGCTTGGTATTGTGGGGGAGGGATCTTCGCAGAAGATATCCACTGAAGCCCCAGCATGGGAAAAGTAGACGCCTCGTTCAGACCAGACTGGGGCGGCGGGGCCGTGTCGTCAAACGTGGCTCGTAGGGCGGAGAAATATTGTGAAGATCAGGCACGCCCAAGACGACGCCTCGGGGGCGATCGCATATTACCGTCTCCATTCAGCCCTCTTCTATTAGCCGGCTTCTAGACACATTAGCGTAATCATTAGGATCGCAAAGTATTCTGTTTTCTGTTAGCTCGAATCCCTGAAGGCGTAAATCCAAATGTTCGGCTGACATTAGGCCGAAGAGAGTTAGTAAACAAGAAAACGACGGTCTGTCCGATACCACGCTTTCCTCTTCTGCTGCCCGCGTTTAGTTCGCACGCCGTCTTCCCCCGAGTATGTGGCTGGTACTTGGCTTCCGTCAGTTGACGCTTCCTCGGTCTGCCACGTGTGTTGTTCGGTTTGACAATCCGCACTACACTGTTCCAAAGTTGTCAAAAGACTCTTATGGGCTACGTCCTAATTTATGATCCTTGGCTTTTATGTTTGGGCATCTAGTTCACGGTAGGTAGGACGGGGGGACCGACTTGAAGCTCCTTCGGACCAGGCCCTGCGGATGGGGGCCCAGTGGAGAACCAACAGGCGGAGTAGGGCGGAGTCGGTTACAGCGCCGTCAATGGGGCTTGTTGGAGGATGTGCGACAGGGATGACTGCAGCCTGGAATTGAACCAAGCACTGCACAGGAACTGGGCAGCTCGCTTAAGCTAGTGTCATGTATCGATCGATATGCTACATATTGTCACGGATGGAGCAGAGAATATCAAGCTCTTTGACAGTCCCGAGTAGGAAGCTTGGCTATATAAAACGGAATCGTAGTTAATATGTAGAATAGAGTTGCTGCCAGGGCAGATATTGTCTCGCTCGCGAACTCTGAAGTCAGTCATAAAGGTATATAGAGAGGGTTAGGTAGTCCCCTCTGCGTGTATCGTAGTCGGTCTTTTTCGAACCCCTGTCGGGACTTTCTTCCAACGCTTATCAGGAGCTGTGACGTTTCAGGCAATTTATTTCCCGACGCATGATTTCGGGGATGGTCTGTAGGGTGTGCCGCCGATAACGCAGCCCGCTTGGCGTAATTTTCTCCTTCTTCAGCTAACCGTGAACCGCACGTTTGTGAACTTTGGCACGGAAGGCTGCTCCGGCATGAGATGATGTATGCTCTAGTAAGCAAGCCGTACCCTTCTCTGCGAGAATTCGCAGGGCGTGCGATGCGGGAATGGCCGCGTCTGTGTGCAAGGCTGGGTCTTAACGCAAGCAGATCGTCAGCACTAACGGATATCATCGTGGAGATGGGCCAAGCTAAAGGTGGTTAAAGGAGTCACGAGCCTACTACTGTACGAACGCACACGAATGGCGACTCAGCCGGTTCGACAAGTTGGCGAGGGCGTCGACCGTCTCTTGAATGGTCATGATCCCGCGATCCGCGTCATGCAGCTAGCTAATACTACACATGCAGACACGTCACATTTATGAGGAGTTGGAGGGGGAGGACGAGTCCCGACGGAGCTTGACCACAGAGTCGGGGAAATCCAAATCCATGCCCCTGGGACGGGGTCCCATCTTTATTCGGGAGGCTACACCGATGCAACGCGGATCACGGTGTGGATTGGATTTTCCGGTTGCCCGGGGCCCCATATGTTGTACACCGCGCATGCAGAGGACGTTGAACAATGGCACCACCTCGTAAAAGCAAATGAATATGTATCGATCTGGGACAGAAATACGCCATGCCGCAATAAAGTACATATCTACCAAGCTTTCGCGGAAGAGACGTGAAGCCATCGTTGTATTCGTATATCATTGCCTCGATCGCTAGGCAAAGCTGTAGTTAGTAGGTTACTACAGGCTTTACCACAACCATCTTCTCACATTACCCAGAATCCAGATGGAAAAGTCAACAATATGCTTCATTCTCCCGTAGTGGCTTCGGTCAGAAGTTGGACGGGATGAAGTGCCTCGTTGGTACCCAGAGATATGCTCGACGTGATGCTCATATCACAATCAAGTCTCGTATATTGCGAGATGTCGATCAAGAAACGATGCGGGGAGCCGGATCTGATGTCAAGGGAGTGTAACAAACCTGTCGGGGAACACTTCTACATCCGCATCAATGGTTAGAATCGGCTATAAAAGCCTAGGCTTACTTAGTTAGATGTTAGTGCTAACACTGCTAGGGCCGGGATTCGGCATCAAGTAATATCACACCTGATTCCTTGAGAAGCTCCAGTATGTTCGATGTTATGCGGTGTAGCAGTGCCCCAGACATGTCGTAGAAAGGGCGACAGAGCGGACGCCGCTTTAGAATATTTAGGTTGGAACTTCCCTACCCAGAGTAAATACTTGGAACATGCGACATGAACACAGCAGGAATTGATGAGACAGCCACCCGTGGATGAGGTGTTGAGGTAATCTCTCGCGAAATTACGACGGTATATGCCTCTTGCCAGAGGGTGTCCTCGAGAGGAAAAGAGGTTTATCGGCTTGACCGGAACAGTTCTTGGCTGGCACCCCGTTGATATGTGTTATCCGCCCTAAGTTTAAGGCCGAGTGATAGGTAACGCGTGTCTCATGACTAATCGAAAATTCCCGGCTAAGAATTGAGGAAAACTGGGGTCAAGAAGGATCTTCCTTTAGCGTCCCCTTGTTCAGGGGCCATCGTGAGCCCCTGACTCCCGGGCGGCGGCTGAAAGGAAGACTGGCCCCACAAACCGAACGCTTCGCCAAGTCCCTCCGTTGGCTGACTATTGTACTTTACAGCTCCATCTCCCACGCGACTTTCATGATTTAGGGCAGAACCCAACCACGCGGGCTGCGGCTTGGCGGCACCAGGAAAAACGTGTTTTGGTCTTCACCGTCTCTGGCCATGCGCATGCATGTATCGATGACCTTGCCTGTAGAGAAGAGGAATGCGGCCGACCTACTTAGGACATACATACGTAAGTACGTAACATTGCAATCAGATGAATCGATATATTGCCTCTCTGAGCCTCTGGCGCAAGTGAGGGATCTACTGCCGTATCAGGCAAAATATGTAATAAATTGTCATGTAGTGTGGGCCGCGCTTGTAGCCGCGCCATACAAATTAGCATGATTTTTGCATGGATTAACCGTATGTACATAGCCAACCAATTTATCAAATTTGCAGCTCTTTAGCTGTTAACCGTTAATAATATGCATAATACGTATGCAAGGTCATTAGGTTCAAGCCATATTATCCAGGCTGAGCCAAAGACACGAACTACACCAATAATTAACACGATAGATACTCTACCCAGTATCTTCGAACACGGCAACTATCAATGGTTTTCACGGTGACGATAGATTGTATACCTCGGTCCCGAAAAGCATAATATGTATGAATATATTAAAGCAAAGTTCTTTATGAAATCAAACAGTTTTATTCGTAAAAGAATAACGAGTTATGGAAGAACTCAAGCTAGCCCGATATGGAGACGCTGTGGAACTTTAGCGCAGCGACCTGGTACTGTGTTAAGACTTACCCATAACACCATAGTATGCGTGCACTTGCGTAGATCATAGGGGAGGGATGACATCAGTCCCAGCCTCTTAAAGTTCCCTGCTGCGAAATAAGGGAAGGGATCCCAACCGAAGGCAAGCCACAATTCAGATCTGTCTGGGGTATCATGTTTCCCTCGGACAGTGATACGAAATAAAACGAGCCTCGTATACGTAAGTATGCAAGGTCCGTGCTATTCGGGTATCTAGCTATATACATACGTAAGTATAAAAGTACAGTATCTAGGGGTATGTTCTGTTAGTCCCTCTACCGGGTCCATCCCTGCGTGTAAGTTCCCATACAATTTGTATAGGATCGAACATGGACCTAGCTATTTGCTCATGCTTCCCGTTATCATAAGTGACTGACCAAAAACCCGATCTAGAAAACAGTGGCTAACGCATATTCCATACAACATCTATCTCCTCGGGCGCGATAAGGTCACAAAATAACCGGCAGCAGCAATGACGCTAACCTGAAAAAGCTCTATATTCCGCACAACGTCGAATTCATGTTATCTGCCTGCATAGGAAATTCCCATCATTCCAGAATTAAACCGAAAATGGGGTTACCGGTTTTCTGTGTGACTTTATCGCGCCCGAGGAGATAGGAGTCTACATTCTATCCTAAGATGGCAGACACTGGGACTGTGGAGGTAACTAACAGAAAGTACCTCTGGATACTGTAGTAGTATAAAATAGTAGGATTAGCGCGAAAGAGTTATTACTATATATGCAAACGACACTAGATAGGTTAATATGAAACATATAGTTTAAAAACATATTGGGGTTGGCGTTGTTAATAAGAATCCAGTTCAGTAAGGAATGCATGTAGCGCATCAAGTGCTGGGGATTATTCTGGAGTGGAATTTCCGAACATACAATCCATTGTCCGTTTTCGACCGTGACATTCGGCAAGACCTCCGCCTTATTTTAATGTGACGGGTCGCAGCGACACTGGGCAGCCGTAAATAAGGGGGATACTATCTTATCACCACTGTGCCAGATAGGAGATATGGGATGGAGCGCTGACGATATATTTATCACTTTTAACGACGCCCGTTGAGCTGGCATCGGATGTCTCACACGTCCGTAGAAAATTCAAGATAGTTCGACGGTTGGTCTTGATCAGTTTTGATTCATGTCCTCATGGGCGTCTGGTTGACCAGTCCGGCCTATCACGCCATGGGGTTGCGGTTAGCATTGCTTCGACCTACTCGTCCGTTCCTCCTTTACCTTTTACAGTAGTAATATTCCTACACCTGTCCGTTGCGGCCATAACTATACACTATCGACCCTCATGAAACACGGTTGGCCAAACACACAATGCCTCTTCCCCCTTTTCGAGCAGTAGCTCCCCTGGTATGGAGAACGCCATGTAAATGCTGTGATCCTGATGCGCCGATCGTGATAAGTGCTCTATCCAGTGCGGACAAACCCAGTTCCCTTCTTTTTCGTCCCTGATCCGGACTCGAGCTTCCCGATATCATGCTGCTCTGAGCAAGACCCCGGCGGCCGCGGGGAATCGGGGGCGGAGATAATAAGACAAAACAAGCCCACTTTGCGACGCGAGGGTATCTTTCCCGTTCCTTCCTGGTATATCCTTCATCCTTCTTTTGTCATCCACACGGGATTAAAATCATATCATAAAAACGACATTATTGAATATCCAAACCGACCAATGCCTATGCTCAGCGGAACGAGTTGTCGTCGTCGGAACTGTGGCAGCCTCGTTCGTGTCGCTTCATGTTGCTCCTCACACTAAAAGCCTTGCCACATCCGATATGTGGGCACTTGAAAGGCTTCTCGCCGGTGTGAGAATGGCTGTGTATCCTCAGAGAACTGGGTCTTGAGAAAGCCTTGTTGCAGGTCTGGCAGATATAACGGTCCTGTGACTGCGGGAACGACGCAGCCGACGATGGTGAAATATAATGGTGATGTTGCCATGGGTTCGTTCCAGAGGATGGGGTCAGCGAAACGTTGACCGGAGCAGCGGGAGGGAAAGTCTGCGACGAGTTTAGTACAGATGTCAAAATACATCGTCGATTGCAACTAACCTGTGGTAGTGGTCTCTGGTAGTAAACAGCGGAGATTTGAGGTGGCGCAGGGGACACCGCCTGCATTGTGGACTGATAGTACGGCCCCATCGATGAGTGACCCATGTACGGGGTTGCAAATTGAGGCTGAGCATACGCTGAGGCTTGAAGAGGTATCCTGGCCACAGGCGCGTTCGTCATATTCTGGCGTGCAATATCCTCTACAGGGGGCGTCGTTTCGTAGTAATACGTTGACCCGGATACGACTGGCACCTGGCTATCCGACTTGGAAGGCGAATTGTATCCCTCGAAAGATGCGTCAGCGCCCATCGGAGGAGTGGGAGGCAAGCCACTTCGAGATGGACCGTTGCTCGCATTATGTGACGACTCGGGTTGAGATTCTGTGTTGATTGATGGTGCTGCTAGCGAGTTAGGCCCAGGATTCAGTGTTGTCTACGGAAAAGAGCCCCCCATACCTTGTTGTTGAGCTTGGGGCGACTGTTCCGTCGTTGGTGACCCAGCATCCGCCATTACTAACAGGTTAGAGATGGATGGAAGTGAGCATTTCGGAGTGTCGTCCATTGGGGGAGACGGCGGCGGTTGAGGATATCCGTAAGCACCAGGCTGATTTGAATATATGGCAGTCGCCATCGTAGATTATTAGATAATATAGTTGCGGGACAGATACTGTAGCAATCCCTTCCAACAGCTTCGAGGTATTAGATCTACTCAACGGCGCTCTCAGCCAGACATCAAGGAATACAAATGCAAAAGAGTTTGGGCTCCTTGAAGCGGCTGATTCGACAGGACGAAAAGAGACGGAAGGATAGATGAAGGACCAGTGTGGATACTTATGAATAACCAGCGAGATGGTGTGATGAACTATGAGGGCTAGGAATGCATCTATCAGATCTCCCGAACAAGGCACAATGTAAGGACGATCAAGCGTTGGTCCACAAGGGAATCCCCGGGCAATACCTGTCACAAATTGTGTGTGGGTCGTGCCAGGGCTGGGATGAAATCACAGTAGATCGTCGGTAATCCATGGGGAGGTACATACGTACTCTGTGACGACGGTGAAGTCTAAACCCTGCGTGCAAGTATCTATAATGCCTCCTATTATTGGGAAGAGCTTCAATCCCCGGGTGCCTCGCCGCCTGCTTGCGGCTTACTTATTATGTAACAAGCATAGAGAGGCGCATCATCCATATTAGAGCTCCGTGGAGCCCCGCCAGGGCTGCGTGGGGAGACAGGGAGACGAGGAAGGGAAACTCTTCTTGCAGCCCCGCCTGGGCCGGTGATGGGGATCCGTCGAAGGCCAAACGTTCACTGCTTATGCGCTAGCAGGGCCGCTGTGAAGATCCCTGTGAGGCGGCTTGTTAATTCCTGCGACTCCAGATGTGACCGGAACCGTTGATTCTTAAAGCTCCTTCTTGTTCCTAGAGGCTTGGCCGGCCCAGATTAATGGTGCCATTGTCACCGCGTCAGATGCATGCTGCACGGATCTTTCGGGCCAGAACTTCCTAATTAGGGCATTCCGCCGTTTGGATGCTCGGTGTTGGTCTGCGAGTCCTTATGATATCCACCAAGCCTTGCGTGTTTTGGGACAGGGGGTTCTTTAGGTCTGCGGGCCTTCGAGACTTGAGACGGGAACCGACTCGAGCGTTCTTGGTACCTGATAATGGCTGAATGTCGCAGAAGCTTCAGCTTCAAACCCAATCTGGACGGGCGCTTTGACCGGAGTATCGATGTGATTCTTATGCCGCTCACGGGTGTGCAACTCATCGATGGCCTCTCCCGTTTTTGTGTCAAGATGTTTTGGCCGCATCTTGAACCATGCTACAGATTACTCTGGGTTAGCGCTAGCCGGTAGACGCCGCTATCTTTCCGTTCTTTGTATATGTGGCATGGCTTCAAACCCGTCCTCAGTGTGTGCCGCACGGCTCAAGTCACTTGCGGGCTCAGGGATAACGACACAATCCTTCCTCACAAGAAATCAGCTCCATGATCAACATGTTGGAAGCCAACCCGTTCATGTTTCGATCTATGCCTCGAAATGACGCGTGCGTAATACGTCCAAAATCCGCTTGAGCGGATACGGCGAAGAAGGGCGGTTTGATGAGGCAAATGCCTTTAACGAGAGAATGATATCAGCCTTGTTGGCATGATGACCCTCGCGAATCGCGAGTAGGTATCTTCTATCCAGCTAATCGGCTTTCGAAAATAGCCATATTGATAAACTCCCCTACGTACACAAGTCATGTGCAACGTTAATATTTCGTAGCCACGGAATTTAAACATCATGCTACTCTATACAATCTCGGGCTGTACTCGGTGAACACACAATTTTTTTCTGGGGGAGATTCCCAGGAATTTGCTGCTGGTTATACGAAACTTGCATAAGCTTGTGAGCAGGGCCAATCCAATGTAGGATAATAAATATATGTATGTACTTCTGCGCATCCGTTCCACGAATATCACAGTCATAATCCGGGGTCGCAATCTCCTGGATCTTCCTGGACAGACTTTCAACAAGCGCTTCCTGGAAACGCCAAGCACTTCGGAAACTGAAGAGCAACATGATAGTCAATCGGCTCGTCTGCGTAGATTCTTTGTACATAAACAGCAGGGATCTGGAACGCTGGCAACGCATTGGCCATTTTGGAATAGAAAACGGCCAATGATCTACATACCTACAGTAGCCATGATGCCTGATCACGGTAACGGGCGATGGTTAAACAACAGGGGTCCGGCGGGTTGTTACCGGGATGACGCCGATCCTCTAACCCCCCTTGTCTCCTTGACACCCTGCCTGCCGAAGCGAAACGACTCCTTGGGGGAAAGGCATAACGACTGACCAAACTCCCGAAGATTTTCTGGCACAGGCGAAGCGGGGCAGAGGTCTCAGCCCAACGTTGCGCTTCGACTACATCAGATCTCTCCTCACGTGCACCCTCTCATCCCAGCATCGGAAGTATGACTCTCATCAGCCATTGAAGACGGCCTCTCATCTCACATCCTGAAGGGGCGGACATATGTATCGAAGTCTTTGGCGTCCCGCTGTGGGGATGCCCAAAGGCTGCTGCCTCTGATTCCCTGTCTGCGCCTTACATTGTAGTATAATGCAGGGTCCTAACTAGGCTCGCCTGTTCTAGCTTTTTGAACGACTGGAAGCCATGGCACTCGTCAGTCTCCGCCGCATAAAGTAACTACTATGGTGTTAGGGGTAACTTTTAACACACTGCAAGGTATGTGGGTCAGGAGGCCCACCTAGCAATAACTTACCTTGGGCTGACGGCCGCAAAAGGGCAGCAGTTTTTCGCATTTACCGGTGGTCGACCCATATAAAAGCTACACCTAATTTGTATGGCGTTGTTACTAGCGAGACCCACTGCTACATGACAGTGCACTAAAACTTTTGCCTGATACCCTAGTACTATGCAAAGAGACACGTGCAGGGCAGCGTGGAGATCTCCTATGCGCTACGCAATCTAGCAGACTGGACCGCCTTTTGTCTCGATGGATTGTGCAGCGCGGGCGAGCACTGCAAGCCCGGCAACGCTAGATGCACGCCAGAATCATGCCAGAAGCGTGCTATCTACTCCAGCGGTATTGGAGACTTTATACTCTCGTTAATAATAGCTCCCATATGACAGTTAGTTCGGTATAAACATTCGTGGCCGCTTCGAGAACGTCGACACCCACCTATAAAGCTGCGCTGCATTGTCTAGCTTGAAGAGTTATTCTTAAGAGCTACCATATCCTGCCAATGGCAAGTCGAGAAGCAGCAGATCACGGTGTAGGTCCCCGGTTACTGACCACTAATCGCCCCCAAACATCATCTGATATCCTCACGGGAAGTCGACTAACGATGCCAGATAATTCGAACGCAGTGACGCAAATTATTACCTGGATCCAGCTTACGCAGGTTTCAGTTGCTTGTGATGATTTCATCGTTGAAGAAGAATAAGCACATGTTGTCCATCTACTAGGATCATCAGCCCCCCTATTGTCAATATCGACATGTTTATCGACAAATACATGACTGCGTAGGCAAGGGAAGGATTGTGACCCATGTTGACTATGGCATAGTCTAGCCGCTTGTAGGAAGCAATCTCGTGGACTCGAAGCATTATCATCCCAAATTCTGAACAGACTTCGGTCGAAGAGAGCAGTCCCATTTTAACACAACACCGCTGGGAACTTTCTCCCGCCCTGTTTTGCTTTTCAGCTGCACCTCTCAGACCATGATTCGTTGTTTCAGAGTTCCCTCTCAGAGTCAGGCTCCCGACTTAACAACGGCCACACCTCGGGGTCTTTTAGTAGGATTGGTCACACGGACTATATGAGCAGTTACAGTAGTCGTAGGACACTGAGTGTAAGAACAGTAAGATATGTGCGCTCGCGCATATAATTTGTATGTATCCTGAAAGGCCAAGCAGTTGCTACTTGTTAGGCTGTTGTTCCTCTACCGGGTGATCCTTGTCCGGCGTGGGAATTATTCTAAGCGATGAGCGCTAATGCATCTCCACGCCGATCTTTGGATCCGATGTCAGGATGCTACCACTCCCTCCTGTACTAAGTAGGTACTTGCAGATGTTATAGGGATGATACCTGAAGACCTGCAAATTAACTCCACTTCCGCATAATGCCCCCCGAGGTCTCGTGGCAAATTGCTCCTCGATACTCTACACACAGCTCGGGACATCAGGATGTCGCCAGCCCACCTTTGCCCACTCCAGCTTCGTCGGAATGCAGCAGAAGAGATCTCTATAATACTAATAAGGCTGATATCTAATAATCGCCTTTTACAACGTGGACGAACCCCCTTCCCAGTCGCGTTTTCTCCTTGCAGAGCCAGGTGCTCCGGAATTGGCTCCTACATGACGAATGGTAGAAGACCATGATGCGCCTCCCCCAACTTGACGGCGTCTCTCAAGTCAATTGCAGCATTCAAATGGCTTTTCAGAACCCCTGTCGGACTTGTTTGGCCTTTTTGGAACCAAGTATTCCGTCCACTCAGTGTTTAGCCTCTGGGAATCGAACTAAATGACCTCACTTGTCGATCTCCGATCTCCCAGCGTACCAGCCCTATTGCTTGGGATCGCACCAAACCCCTGTATTTCGACTGTCTGGGGAATGTCATCTGATGGAACTCAGGCTTATCCTATGAACTCATGTAACCAAGCACGGAGATGACCAGGGCCGATGTGATACCCGGGAAGTCCTTGGGTCGTATTGATAACTCCCCAATGCGCGAGGTTGGAGCTATTTGGTCCGAGTGGCAGTCAGCTTCAAAGGGGAGAAGAGCTCAAAGGAGGGTGTTGGTGCTGGCGTATCTGTCCGCATTAGAGATGCCCCAGGGCCCAAGACGTTGAATCCCGACAGGGATATTGACGATCTGAGCAGGGATCTTCGCTCGAACCACCCAGAAACTGCAAAGCGGTTTTGAATTAAGATTTTCCGAGGATCCACGCTGCATCCATGAGATCAACAATATCCAATATCTGTAAGATATAAAATCCAAGACTTGGCATATGGGGGAGTAGCGGCTGTGTCGCTGCATTTCAGCTAGTTGTTGGCAACTATAACCGCTCGGCGTACATGCACACAGGTACCGTGATATCCACGGTAGGATCTATTACGATCTGACACCAGGTATCTCGCGCAAGTGGGCGGCACTATCGAGAGACACTTACGACTGATAGTCATAAAATTTTACAATAGTACCAAATACAAGTCCCCTGAGTCATTGGCAATGTTCTATTATGATGTAAACATGTCATATTCAAACTCCCTAATGCGGCTTGGCTCTGGGCCTACTTTATATCAAGCCCAGGGCAGCGTATAACAACAGGTTGACGACGGGTTAGCAGAAACAATGCATATATACCAGTACCAAGAATATGAACTTCGTGGAGCTTAGAGCAATGCCGCCTTACTTACGTGGTGGCCATGACTCGCAGGTTGCCGCAGTTGTTCGCGACTAAGAGTCAAATACCAGTGTGACCGGCCTGAAAGGTGCAGGCGTGCTTAGAATGGGTCGGAATATATGGGTAACAACACGCATATGCGCCGGCGTTGCCCAGGACAGGATCAATGCTATGTATGTATGCGCTTTTTGATCAACCAACACACGCCCAGGGCTGCGTTCTGGACTTTGGATGGGGTGTCAGCACTCCCGTCTCCCTACCGTGAGCCCCCACTCCCGTCCTGAACATGCAAGTAGCCATCGTCGTCACCATGGTCCGATGTGGCTGGCTCCCAGACTTCTGCCGGCCTGGGTACCGAATCGGGGCGCCTTTCATTTCTGTGGCATCTGTTTCCAGCCATCCGTCTGCCGTCCGGCTGCTCCCAAGGAGGCTTCGAACCTGTACAGACGCCCGTACGCTTTAGAAATAATGCCGAGGAGTTCTGGCGCTTGAGGCCTCGACAGAGCGCACCAGGTGCTTGGATTGCGCACTATGTGCCGTTCTCTTTACTTTTGCACAAGAGTTCGAGACCTACTTGAATAGCGACGACAGGGCATCCCAGTAGGGCCCATTCCACCGAGAGCCCCGGTAACCCGGCTTGTCGGTACGCACGATGATCGAAGATGGTTGGTCACAATGCGACGTACGTCGTGCTACGTGCTTCACTATCTATGAATGGTGTGCCAAACCCACATTTACCATATCGTCAAATACTCTCCATTGGGAGAACCACAGGCCAGCATGACTAGCCATGCGGCAAACACGGCAAGGCCTTGGTTGCGTTGCTGCAAAGGAAATATTGCGCGCATCGCTTCTTTAGCGGTATTGGACTGCATGTCATACGGCTCATATGTGTAAGCGGTTACAAAGCCGTTAGGCATGAGTGGCGTTCCTTTCGCTTGTTTGATAGTTGTTATAATTCGCGCCCTACTGGTATTAGAAGGTCGCTTTGCACAAAGGGCATTCCCCGTTCGCTATGCACATGTCGTAAGCCCCGTGATATTGACTAAAGTTGTGCATTCAATAGCCGCTTATATCCCGAGTTGGACTCTACCGCCGTCGCTATCCGTATTTGTCTATATGACAGCGGAGACGTGTGTCAATCTGTGACGACAGCCACACAAAGCTTATCTATGGTCCCGATCATTACTGTCAGGGCTTTAAAGTCGGTCCAGATGATGCGGTCAAAGGCAGGATAGTATGGAACGCTCCGCTTGATTTTGGTTGTTCCAATCCTTCGACGTACCTGCACCATGACTAGAAACCGCGGCACTCCTCGCAGTGAGATAACCAGTATGCTAGCCGGACATGTGAGCTGCGAGATAAAGAAGAACCGTGGGGTAGCGCTTCAAGACACGTATCCAAGCAACCGCAAGCTGAAGGGCAATGAACTGACTACTCTTATGCAGCCTCTTCGATAATAGACGAACCATACAGGTGATCTCCCCCCCTAGAATCATCCGGCGTCGATCCATTATCGCATAAAGCTTTCCATTTGTGTGGGAGACTCGGGAGGCTGCACCGGCAGGGAGATCCTCGACACCCCCAAGCTACTGGATTGCAGGACGCATATCTCGCCAGCCACAGCTCTAGACGCTGGGACAAGGGTCGCGGATAAATGGGTAATCACAGATCTGACCTCCAACGGCAGAACGGGTTGTTCAGCGCCTCAGCGCATTTTCGAGCTGCCCTCGAAGCTTACGTCTTTTTTGCTTGTCATAGTACATCCTGAAAAGAATCCGACTTTGCCTTTTTAATTCGTAGTGGGTGCCTGCTGTTCATCAGCGTTAGGATATTCACAATGAGCGTCAAGGTACCAGACTGCTCGCCCGCACCACAGTAAACCTTTGGTTCGCCTAACAGTTCAAAGATGTGGTTCTGGGTAGGTATATCATTGGATTGAGATCTGCCATTTCTCGTATGGTTAGTTGCCGAAATCATGGCCGTAAACTGAGGAATATACCTATTATGGACGAATGACCAGCTAGGTCCCTGACTGAGGCTTTTGGGTGCGAAATCTGTTTTGCTTTCCTCTGCTGATGACTGCTTGCTATGACATCACCAGTAACTGTCACGCTCTTGCGCTGAGCATTGGGAGATGATGTAAGGTGCGATTCGAACTCTCATCTATCCCAGCAACAAATAGGGGATAGTTGAGAGCCGCGTTTAGTCGAGAGGACCACTTATCAGCTTTGCCACTCCACCATCGGCAGGACAGACCCGATCCAGGGAAGAGCATCAGCTTGGATTCCTGTTGCCGACCTTCCGGTTTTGAATATGATGTGCTCCAAAGACCAGGTATCTGCCCCGGTGGCAACTAGCCTCAGCAGTAAGCGGAGCGGTTACAGCGTTACCCTAACGGATATGCGTCTCACTAAACCACTGGTTTCGCATAATTAAAGTCGTTGTTAGAAGCACAGTTTCCAGAAGCACAGATTAAAAATAGACCTGCCAGTAACTTCTGACGCTAATACGGAGTCCGAGAGGGCTTACTCTTTTATTTTAATAAATTCTCTAAAAGACAAATATACACTGTTTCTTATATAAATTAAAAGGTTTCATATAAATTTAATTTATATAATAGATAATATAGTAATTAAAAACTAACTTTTTAACATTTATATTTAAAGATATTTGATCGAAGTAAGATTTATTCGATATTTTTTAATTAATATAAATAACTATAGCTTTAAAATATTAATAGCTAGTATATTTAAGTAATAGCTGTTAATTAAAACAACTGTTTAATAGAAATAATTATATTAATATTTAATACGATAAATATTATATAGAATATTATTAAATATAATAATAATTAAACGTTTTTATAATTAAAATAAATTATATACTTTAACTTTATAAAGCGTTTTTCCGAAATCGATTATACTTAACTCCTTGTTTTATTATAAAAGGATTCCTTTTAGTGGAAATATCGCCTACCTAGCGCAGTTTTCGCTTCGTATGCGTAACTTGCCATTTAGTCCCAGTTATTACGCCATATTATCAGTTACTAACCTGATCGAATATTTTTCGTATATTTTTTATATAAATAAAATGATAGGATAATTTTTAACCTTATTTCGGCGAAATTCGTACGGAAAACGGTACGTATTTATTAGGGTTCCTTTATATATATATATTAATTATAAACTTACTTAGCTTTAATAATATTTTTAATTCCGGAATATACCTTATTAGTTATTAATTAATTTTTAAATAACTTCCTTTATTCGTTTAAAAACCTGTTATTCTTTCCGTTTTTATATTTATTTTACGATAAATATTATTTCTTCTTATTAACTTAACTTGCTTATACGCTACGTTTCCGTTATTATTAACGGTAACGCAAATATTCCGGCTATAACCCGATCACTTTTAACCTTATTTAAATCCGAGGATTTTAAATATTTTAAAGTAATAAACCGTTAACCTTACCGTTTTCCTAAGCCCGGGGTTATCTCGAAAAGCTTTACTAAACTAGAAATAATCGATTTAATTAAAAATAATAAAAGTTTCGAATAAAAATTTATCGGAAATAATTCCTTAGTTTCTTAATTATTTTAAATACCGTAACGGTAAATAATTCTAATTATTAACAAAACGCCTTTCGTTTTACGTTTCGCCTTTAATTAATCGTTTATTAAAAAACCTGATCTCTTACTTCCTTTTAATATTTATTTTCGAACTTTTTAATATTAACAGCGTTATTACATTAAAACTATTATTAAAAAACGAAAAAATATATTAATACTTAATAAGTATATTAACTTTATTTATAATAAAATTGTAAAACATATTAACGTTATTAATTTTAAATAACATAATCGAAAATATAAACCTAAAATCCTTAAAGCTTTTCGTAAACGTATTTTACGTTTTATTAAAACTAAGAATAAATACAGTTTTATCTTATAATTATAACTGCCGTTATGCAAGGTCGTTAGATTTAAGTCGTATTATCCAGGCTGAACCAAAGACACGAAGTAATTATACTAATAATTAATACGATAAATACTTTACCTAATATTTTCGAATACGGCAATTATTAATGGTTTTTACGGTAATAATAAATTATACGCCTCGGTTACGAAAAGCCTTATCCCGAAGCCGACTGTTACGCAATGCCGACAAGCTTCAACCCTGATAAACCTTATGCCCTCTGGCTCTTCGATCCAGTAGGCATAACTGCCGTTATAAATTTTTAACCTTAATATTTATTTTAATACCGCTATTTATACTGCTATAAAAACCTTTAATTTCTAACGTTTAAAACTCCTTATTACCATTTATCTTACGATAAAAAATAAACGTTAATATTTCGAATTTACTCTTAACTTATTTTATTTTATTAATAGAAAATAATTAACTTAAATTTAATTTAATAAATCTTAAATAAATAATCTCCCTTTTAATAAAAATTACGTTACCGTTTATAACGATAGTTTAATTATTTTATATTTAAAGTTATAGCAAAAAACAAACGGTTAAATATAATAAAAATATTTTTCAAATAAATTTATTACTTTTCTATTATTATTATCGTTACGGTTAATAAATACTAACTTTTTTAATTCAACTTTTTATAATTATATCGTTTATAATAACGCCCTTACCTACGCCGCGAAACTTACAAAAAACTTTATTATAACGTATTTCTTACTTGCTATTTTCGTAAAATAACCCCTACAAAATCTTAATCTTAACTTAATTAAATACGTATAGTTTTTTATAAAACGGTAATTTAAAAAATTATATAATATGCCTTATTAATAACAAATTAAAATAACGGTACGAAAAACGTAAAAAGCTATACCACTTAAATTGCTTAAAAAATTCGTAGAATTAATACGCCGCTACTTATAAAAAATAATTAATGGTTAAAAAGAATTAACGTTTTATTAAGCTGTTAAATATAAATTTAATTTCCTCTATTCGAGCGTTTATTACTTTATTATTAATATAATACAACTAATCCGGAATAACTAAACTAAATTCTACTTTATTTCTAAGGATTCCTATATAAATTTAATAGAACTTACTTATAGCTAAATCGAAAGTTACTTAATAAGGCGTAGCCGTATTAAAAATCCATATTAAACCCTTTTAAAATAAAATAAGGGGTTAAGTATATAACGTAATACCGATAAATTTCAACTTTAATAAATCTTATACTTCAATTCGATAAGATAAATCTTTTATAAAGGTAGATAATAACATAGAAAATATTAAAAAATTTATATTGAATTTTAAATTCGTATAAAATAGTTATTTTATAACTTTTAACTAATTTTAAATCTTTTTTAATATTATTTAATATACGAGGTCGTTAGGTTCAAGCCGTATTATCTAGGTTAAGCTAAAGATACGAAATAATTACACCAATAATTAATACGATAAATACTTTACCCAGTATCTTTAAATACGGCAATTATTAATTATATCGGCTAGGCTAGTTAATTAATTATTAAACCAAGTCGTACGGTTTATATTAGCAGTCGTATTACGGGATTTAAGCAATAAGGGTAACTTAGTTACGTTTAATAATATTAAAGATATTTTAAGTAATTAAGTTATATTATAAGCTGGTATTATTTAAATTATGGAAATAATAATCGTATAACGTCCTATACGATTGAGCTGGACATACGATTAAGCTGGACATTTTTTAGCATTTCGCGATAATAAAGTTTAATTAATTAATTACAATATATTAAATCTATTTAAATTAATCGGATTTTTTTTCGCTAAACGTATTTACAGCTTTATTATAAGTACGCGCATTATGTCCGGGTTTACCGCAGACGCTATATTTCCGTTTTTTTGTCGTAACTTTTTTGTAACGATTATTTTCGGTTATTGTTAGCTGCGATTGTTTATTATTACTTTTTTTCGTGGTTATAAAAGCTTGTGCTTTTTTTTTAGTAAGTATTCTTTTTTTTTGAAAACGTTTATTTTTGGTTTTCCGGCGTTTACTAAGGATATAGTTCGTTTCGCGCAATAAGCCATATTCCTTCCGAAAAAAAACGTTTTTGTACAATAATATTAAGTTATTTTTTATCAAAAAATTAACCGATTTAATTATTTTTGTTAGTAAGTTACCCTGGTAATTTTTAATTTGCCTTTATAAATAACGTTTTTATTAAGTTGTTTCGGTAATATTCCTAGGAGTTTTCGCAGGTAAGGAAATAACGGAGTTGGTAAAGGTAAGTAAAGAGACGGTCGGTATAGGTATAATTAAAACTTTTAATTCGGAAAAGATGTGATTAAAATCGAATGGAATAAGGTTAATTACGGCGAATCCGGATTTGATATTATCGGTCGTTATGGTAGCTTTAAACGCGTTTTGGAAACCGGCGATAAAATTTTTTTTGGTAATATAGGTAACGTAACGTTATATAAAACTTTCGATATATAACGAATAAACGTATTTTAACGGGAAGAAATAAGATATATTAAGAGATTAAAGTAAATGGAAAGAATTAGCTAATATATAAAATGTAATAATGTTATGGTTAACGTAATATTTTTCGAATTTTATCGAATAGTAACTTTCGTAATTATTAAGGATAAAAAAATATTTCGATTTTTTCGTATACGTTCGAATATGATAATTAAAATGTTAAACTTATTTTAAACTTAATTTATTTGTTATTTAGCCGTTATTATTTATAATAATTTTCCAGTTAAGTAAAAGTGGGCTATCGGCGAATTAACGAAAAAAGTAATTTTTCCCGGTAAGGATAATAAATAAAGGTAAGGCCTAACTTTAAAAGTTAATAGTTTATATTATTATAAATTATTCCCGATTTTTTTATTAAGTTTATCTAAATTTTTTACGTTTTTCGGTACTAGTAATTATTATGCCCGTTATTATAAAAAACTTTATTAAAAATCTAGTTTTATCGAAATTATAAATATCCTTTTCTGTAATACCGTATTTTGCGATAGTAGCCCGAATAAGCTTAAATTATTTGCGAAATATTTCTGGATTTTCGTATAGTATCTTTTAATAATCGATTTTTCGAAATAAACGCATTTTAAGTTTTTTTTGCCGTTTAATAAAATATAATACCTAATTAATTCCAACGCGTTTTGTAACGCGTTAAGTTAACAGTAAATTCGCTATATTTTTAATATGCTAAAGCCGGATAAAAAACGTTCGTATATTTAGGTTAAGGATTCGGTTAATAATCGATATTTTTTCGGTCGGCGTTAATTTCTGCTTAAGAAAAATAATATCGGTTCGGGCGCGTTTACCGTTATATCGCGTTTATAAGGTAAAATAAGGGACGTTATAAATAAAATTAAGCTTTTTATAATTAAGTTTCGGGTTTCGTTTTTTAGCTTAAACGGTTAAGTTTATTTTCGCTTTTTTTATAAGGCGTTCCATAATGTTAATATTAAGAAATATACGATTAAAGATGGGGAGTTGGAATGGCTAAAAAAATGTCCAGCTTAATCGTATGTCCAGCTTAATCGTATGGGACGTTATATTTTATTATAAAAGTTTAAATTTTTAATAGATTTTATTATTCTTATAAATTTAAACAGAATTGGATTTGTATAGATTAATTTAGATTTTAATAAACGGAAAAGATTTAAATTACGTAACCCCGTGGTAGGTCCGACCGTCCGGGGTAGCTAAGTTTAATTAAGTCGTAATACGATTTCCTTTTTTCTAGGATTTTTACTTTTAAAGATTTTTTTTGCTGGTAAGTTCGTTATTTATTATGGGTAGTTACGTTATTAATCGTAAACTTCGCAGCTATTTTAATAAAAAAACGTTTTAAGTTTTTAGTTATTTATATTATTAAATTTAGTTTTAAAGTAATATCGTATACGTTTTATTTCGAAAAAGGGACGAAATGTCGAATAATAATAAAAATTCGTCGTTATAATAAATGTATTAAATATCGTCGTCGCTATAACGGGTCCGGTATTTTTAATAATTTTTTTTACCGTATTAAAAAGAAAAAAAACCGTTTAAACCGTAAAAAGGCAGTAACGGAAAAAAATTTATTACGTTTTTAACAGGAATTAAAGGAAGATTTTATATACAAATAGCGCAATATTAATAAAATTATTAGTCGTTTTTTCCGTTTACGTCGTTAAAAAATTTTTTTTACGTTTAAAAAGTAAAAATTATTAATTACAGGTTTTTATTTATAAACGAATTAAAAAAAATAAAAACGGTTAAAAATAGCGGACGTGTTAACTGATATTTAACCTTTTAATTTAAATAATTGGTTTATTTTCGAAACGATTAATTAGCCGTTCCTGAATAATATAAATTAAGACGCCTTTAATTTTAATAACCTCGGCCTTATCTATAAAAGTTCCTTAAAAGGAGTTAAACGCCCGTAAAGTTTTTAGCGGGTTTCTAGATATTTTTAAAGTTTAGATAATTTTTTTATTTAACCAGGTATTAAATAAATCCTTTTTTTTCGCATATTAAATTTTTAGGGGTTTTATATATAAATATATATTTTTTTACCTTTTTTTCGTACTTTATATTAATTTTAATCGTATTCGCTATTAATTTAAATAAAGAAATATAAAAAACTAGGTAAAGTTTAACTTTAAGTAATAATTTTAATTAATAATTATATTTTAAAATTTTCTCAATAATTTTATATAGGCCGATATATTTAAAATCGAATTTTTAGTTTAAACGTTTAGTTTAAATATTTTCAGTAACTAGATAAATTATATTCTTTTCCGAAAAAGTTAATTTTTTTAATTTTTATTAATTATAATATTTGTTTATTTATATACGTATAAATTAAAGTTTAGTTTTATTTTTTAATATAGTTAATTAAGTTATTTTAACGCAAAAATTATTTTAACGTTTATTAATTTTCTATTCGTATTTCTTTATAAATTTTTAAGGTAAAATTAAAATTAATAATTATTAGAATTATTTTAATATTATCGTAATAATTAGTATTATAAGTTAATTATATAATAGGTAATTTTTTAATTTAATTATTTTATTCGTAATTAATATAATATCGTAAATACGTTTTTAATATTTAATTGGTTTTTTTCGTTTATTTATCCGTTTATAGTTTAAACCGAATTATATTATTAAATTTTGTTAAAATTTCGATATAAAAGTTATATCTTTATTTAAAATAAATTTTATTAAGAATTTATATATATTAAAAATATATCGAAAGAAATATATATTATTTATTTAACGTTTATATTTTCACTTTAAAGTAAAAAATAAAAAGGATTTAAATTTAAAAAATTATAGAGATATTATTATAATATATATCTTTAATTAGGTTTTTTAATAAAGAGAATTTAATAATAAAGTTAATTATAATTAAATTTTATAATTATTTAATAACTGGTAATAATTGTAATTTTTTGTAAAGTTTATATTATTTAGCTTTTATTTTAATATAAATATCGTACCGGTATATAAATTTTTTTACGGTTAAATTCATTTAAAAAATATATCCGTTATAAATATTTTAAGGTTTTATAAATCCTTAAATAGCCGTATAATTAACATTCGTATATTTTTTGTATTAAGTTTTTTTAGCGTTTTTTAATATATATATTTTATTTATTTTCTAGTTTTCGGATAAATTAATATAATATTACTATATTTTTTGGTATATATCCGAAGTAAATATTTTAATCATATTAATATATTTTTATTTTATGATTTTTTAGGTTTAATCATTTATTAAAAATATTTACTTTACCTTTTTTTATTTTTTTTAAAGTAAATAATAACGTAATCGAATTTTAAAAGGTATTCCGTATAACGTAATTATTATCCGATTAAATATTTAGTAATTATAAAGTAAAAAATATTTTTATAATCCGTATATATTTTTACTTAATATTTGTTTTTTTAAAATAATATTTAAATTTTTTAAATGGTTTAACGATAAATAAAACTTTTTTATCGTAAATAAGATAATTTAACTTAGTACTATATAATTTTTTATTATTATTTCGTTAATAAAGTAATATTTTTAAAACGAAATTTAAAATATTAATTTCGAATTTTACTAATTTATTTAGGTTATATATTATTAAGACGGGTTTATTAATGTAAGGTTGTTAGATTTAAGCCGTATTATCTAGGTTAAGCTAAAGATACGAAATAATTATATTAATAATTAATACGATAAATACTTTACCTAATATTTTCGAATATAGTAATTATTAATGGTTTTTACGGTAATAATAAATTGTACGTTTCGGTTACGAAAAGCCTTATCCCGAAGCCGACTGTCGCGTAATGCCGACAAGCTTCGACTCTGATAAACCTTATACCCTGGTTCGGCAGGGGGAATCTCCTGGAATGCAGACAATGACTCAGGAGATGTTAAGCTTTTCGCGGTAAACCTTAAGTCCGTATAAGATGGCTTTGCGACCCTTTGCTAGTCCCACGACTTCAACCTCGATCGATCCCACGACACCTTCTCGAATCTCCATCAATGACGGGTTTATTAATAAAAGTATTTTTAAATTACCGGAAGGCTTTTTCTATAATTAGGGCTTATACGAATTATTAGTTTTTTTATAAGTTCTATTAATAGTATTACGATTTTATTAAAATATCGTACGAATCGTCGATAGTAATTAGCGAATTTAAGAAACGTTTGTACTTTAATAACGTTAATAGGTATTTTATAATTTTTAATCGTAACCATTTTTTTAAGATTTATTTTAATGTATTTTAAAATAATAACGTATTTTAAATATTTAACTTTTTAAATATAAATGGTTTTTTTTGGCGTTAATTAAAAAATTAACGTTTTATAAAGTTTGTAAAATTTTAAAAACATATTATATATTTTTTTTCCGAATAAATAAAGATATTATCGAAATACGTAATTAATTATAAGAATACAGCCCCCTGTAGCTAAGAAGACTAGGCTAGGACAGGACCCTATATAAATCCTGATAAGAAGCTGTCCAATAACAGTCGCTGATACGACCCAAGAGGGGTTCGTGGCTCAGTGAGCTAACAATTAGTCTGAATGAATATCTGACATTAATTATTCGTTAAAAAGTTCCTAATACTTTTAAAAATTCGAAAAATATAATAAAATATTCGAATAATTTATATTTCGTCTTAAAGATTTTTTTTATTTGTTTTCTAATTTAATTTAAATTTAGTTATATTTTCCTCGTAGAATTAAGGTTATAAACTATTTAACGGTTCGTAAATAATTTTTAATTTTAATAATTAAAAGTAATAATATTTTATTTTTAACAGTAATATTATTAAATTGTTAATAGTTAATAATAAATTATAATTTTTTATTTTTTCGTAATACGAAAAATATTAAGTACCTTACTGGCGACTTAAAACGTTATATATTTTTTTTCCGTAATTAATTTTTTAAATAAAAACGAAAAGCGTATAAATTTATTTCGATTAAATTATAAATTAAATAAAAAACGGTTATTTTATTATTTTTAAAACTTATTTCGTAATTTTATTTATTATGTCGTAATAATTTCGTATTAAATTTTTCCTAGAAAAGTTTTGCGTATTTATTGTACTATAATAATATTTTTGTTATATTCTTATATTTACATTTATTATCTTTATCGATCGACTATTAAGATTTTAAATCTTTTTTATTCTTTTTTATATTAAGAAATAAACGGAAATTTATTTAATTAATTTCTTAGCTAATATAAAGCTTATATTAACGTAATTATAGTTTTTTAAAGATTATGTCGTACTTAATTAATAAGATAATATTCAAATTAAGAATTTATTCTTTTTAATAAAATTTTTAAAATAATTAATTTCGCGTTTAACTTATTTATCGTTATAAGTAAACCTTTAATCTTTAATATACTTAATTTTATAAAAGTAATCTTTTTTTCTATAGTAATTTTAATTAATTAATTATTTTCTAATTAATATAATTAACAATTATTACTTCTTAATTTATTATTATAATATACTAGTTTTTTTAATTTATATTTATACGGTAATAACATTATCGCTTATAATTCTAATTATTATATTTAAAACCTTTTTAAAATATTATAATCTAATCTTTTTTTTCGTTTACTTACGGTTCCTTTATAAATAACATTATTTTTTTAAAGTCCGTAAATATTTTCGTAAAATTTTAACGTTTTAATCGTTTTACGTTTAAAATTTTCCCAGTTATTTCTTTATTTATTTTCTTTATTCTTAAAATTATTTAAATTCTTATTACATTTTATTATTATTTATAAACTTATTTTATAAATTCCTTTACTTAATTTATAAAAACTCTAATTATTTTTTCGTTTAAAAATATTAATTTCGAATTATTACTTTTTTCTTACTATTATATTTTTTCTTATAATCTTATAAATCTTAAATTCGGTTTTAAACTTTTTAACAGAACTTATATCATTTCTTAAAATTTTTCGTAAATTTTATTTAAAACGTTAATTCGTTAATAATTTATTAATAAAACTTTATAACGGTATTATAAAATAACTTTTTTTATTTAATAATGATATTAATCTTAATAATACTAAAAATTTCTTATTAAATAATTTTTTAAAATCCAGTTTTTAATTATAACCATCTTATTAATTTCGTTTTAAGTTATTATAATTCTTTAATATCGATACTATTTTTCGTCTCGTAAATCGTTACCTTTTTAATAAATGATATTAAATCCTTATTTCTATAAATATAGATTTTTTAACAATATATTTTTTATATTCTTTATAAATATAATATTAAAAACGTCGACAATTAATAGTATAAAATTTTCTATATCGGTTAACCTCCTTTAAATATAAAACCATATTTTATTCTCGATATTGCTATATTTATTTTCGCATTTTTATATCACTTATTATACTTATTACTAACGATATATTTTCTTTTATAGTTATATTAAAAACATAATAATAATAATAATCTTTTACGATTTTTTATATTCCTTTAATTAATTCTATATTAATATTACTTTAATTTTCGATAATTAATGTTTCCGGAATTAAATTATATTAATCGGTTTTTTTTATTTTTCTTACTATTTTTTTATTATCTTTTAAATACTAACTTCTATTTTTCCTAACGGGATTTCCTTAATTTCTTATATTAAAAAACCTTATATCTAATCTTTCTATAATTAAAATATTTAAATAAAACCTATCCTTATTATCGAATTATTTTAATTTTTATACAACTTAACTCGGTATCGTATATTATATTTATCTATCGTAAAACGCTTACCGTATATTTAAATCGGTTATTTTATTATATTTTAAAATATTAAATCCTTTAAATATACTATTAATTATCGATTTTAACCGTTATCGTAATATAATTAATTAAATATTTAAATCGATTTTCCTTAAATAATTCCTTTTAAACTTTTTTTAAACCGTTAAAAAACTTAATTATAAAAACTTTTTATTCTTATTTAATTTTAAATACTAGTTAAATAACTATATTACTATAAGCTAAGGTAGTTTTCTTTTAACGTAACTTTTAAATTTAAATTTCACTTTAATTTTTTCGGTTATTACTTTAAACATGTTTCTTAATACGTTTTTAAACTTTATTATTCGGAAAAAGAAATTAACGTATTTTCGAAATATAAACTTAAACTATATAACCGTATTACCGGTAAATAACCTTATTATAAATTCTATTCGAACTATAAAAATAATAAATCGGATAAAAAATTAGCCGAAATACGTTTAATACTAAATTAAAAATAATTATAACTTAATAAAAGTTTTATTAAAAAGTTTAAGCCTAGGTAATTTTAAAACTTTTTCGATTTTCTTAATAATTATTAATTAAATCGTTTAAAAACCTTTACTACGAAAAAAAATTCCCTTAACCCTTTCCTTTATCTTTTTCTTACCCGTTTCCTTTAAGCGCTTATACGTAACCTGAGATAAAGCAATAAAATTACTCTTTTTTTTCTTAAATTAAATAACTTAATTCATAATCACGTCGAATTGTTTTAAAACCTTATCTGCCGAAAAGTAAAAACGTTTTTTTTCGTTATCGGAACTTATAATTTCCTTAAAAACTTTATAAGCAAATTACGTTTCGGTTTATTTATTAATAAATATAATATTAATCGTAAATTAATTAAAATTTAATAATATTATTAAATAAAAACTTATAACGTATATAAGGTCGTTAAGTTTAAGCCGTATTATCTTAGGCTAAGTTAAAGACATAAAGTAATTATATTAATAATTAATACGATAAATATTTTACCTAATATTTTCGAATACGGTAATTATTAATAATTTTTACGGTAACGATAAATTATACCTCGGTTGCAAAAAACCTTATTCCGAAACCGATTATTACGTAATGTTAACAAATTTCGACCTTAATAAACCTTATACTTTTTAACTAATTTAACAAAAGGAATCTTAAATAATAACTTAGGAAATATTAAGTTTTTTATAATAAACCTTAAATCTATATAAAATAATTACTTTATAACCTTTCGCCAGTTTTATAACTTCTTTAACTTCGATTAATTTTAAAATACCTTTTTAAACTTTTATTAATTAAAATAATTAAAATATACCGGCTAAATCCGAATATAAAATCCCAGTACTCCGTATTTCCGGAATCTCGACGGAAACGATTTCGATTAAGTTACCCGACTTAAATAAAACAATCGGCCGAATAAAATATATTAATACCTCCGTCGATATTAATAGCCTATCCGAAAAAAATCGGATTTTATTTTTAATTTTCGGATATAATTTAATTTAAAACGGTAAAAATAATCGGTTTTTACGTAAACTTATATTAAAAAATATCCGGTTTATAAAAAAATTACTGGCAAAACTAAAAAATAATAATAATAAATTTAAAAACGTCGAAATTCAACTTTTAAATCGATATAAAAAAAATTACAAACGATAATTTATCCGGCTATTCCGGATTACGAAAACCGTCCAGAATTTCGTTAAGAATAATCGTCGATAAGGGCATAACTAAACAATTTAAAATTACCTTAAAGTAAAACGCTTATAAGGTTAGGGTTTGGTAAAACTTAATAACCGATAACATAATTTATTTATTTATTTAATTTGGTTTTATAATTACGTTTTCTTTAAAGAGAAAACTTATAACGTATAATAACTAAATTAATTATTTATTTATTAAATTAAATCTTACGGTTTATATTAATAATCGTATTACGGAATTTAAATAATAAAAATAATTTAATTATATTTAATAATACTAAAAATATTTTAAATAATTAAATTATATTATAAACTAGTATTATTTAAATTATAAAAACAATAATCGTATATATCCAATTATAAAAACCTGGATTTTTAATAAATTTTATCGTTCTTATAAATTTAAACGGAATTAAATCTATATAAATTAATATAAATCTTAATAAACGGAAAAGATCTAAATTACGTAACCTCGCAGTAGGTCTAACTGTCCGAGGTAGCTAAACCTAACTGGGTCGTAACATTAATAGTTTTCACGATAACGATAAATTGTACCTCGGTTACGAAAAGCCTTATACGTCGACCTTATATATAAAATTTTAATTTATAATATATAAAACTTTATTAAATATACTTTTTTTAAATTTTGTATATTTATATTTTATAAATAATAATAAATTTAATAATACTATATTAAATTATATTCTTTATTCTAGTTAAGTAAGTAATAACTTTAATTTAATAACGAACTTTATTTAAATTAAATTTATATAAAACTTATATAAAATTATATTTTACCTTTATTATTAACTTAGGTATATACAAGGCTTTATTATATTATAATTTTAATTTAATATAGATATAGCTTTAATTAATATAATAATATTTAGGAAAACTTCGCGTTAAATATAATCTCTTTGTAAAAGTCGCTCCGTATATAATAACACAAGGGTTTTACTATAAGTGAGAACATGTCTAAGTAAATTTAATACGAGCCAGCGGAGGCCTGGGCACGCTAGGCAACTTCTAATCGAATTCGAGCCTCATGGCTCCCATTAAGGAGCTAAACCTTGGCGCAGATCTATTTGATCGCAAAATGCGTTTCTAGATGCTCTGAAAATACATTTCTATATGCATTAGAAAGAAGATAATGAAGCCACCGGCCGCTCATGCTATCGACGTCAGCGTAGAATGTCTCACTCAACTTGTCTCTCGAGCCTCTCCGCGGCATCGCAGGCAATACTACGTATGATGGGTAAGTCTAACACCCTCGGGCAGTATCATTCCACGTGCTAAATGCCCAAAATTTCTTTCAGTTGACCAGTTTCTTGAACTAGCTGATACCTAACATGGGATGTTTTTATTTCGCAAGATACTAAGTAACTCCAGCCGGTAAGTGGTCTCCCACCCCTAGCTAAATATGTCAACTCAGGAGACGGGCAAGCTGCTTTTGATGTCTCACAGAGGCTGGTAACTTGAGACATCAGGCCAGGTTAGACCGTTTTTGACTTCTAGCAGAAGGAAAAACCACTTCGAGTCCTAGAGTCACAAGCAACTGTACCCGACGCTCCAAGCGTCACGTACGCTTTCACGGCCGCCTTCTCCACATTGCCACTAGCCGAGTTGAAGTCTGTGTTACCTAACCAGAGACAAACATGCTGTCTGTATCTTACCACTTGGGAGCTTTGCGTATGCGTTTCTACCGGCCCGTATTTATCGAGCATGCGCCATACAACCAAATTATTGACAGGTTGGCTTATGAGTTTAAATACGCCTATCTTCTTTCCATCAAATAACACCTGCTTAGTACGGTAGCTTTTCCCCTATTTCAGGAGCAGTACCATATCATGCAAGATATATCACGCTCCTCCCACAGTGAAATCTTTTCGTTAAACGACTCCCCTACGTACGCAATCGGAATGCTCCAGGCAATGATAATCCGTGTCCCCTACCTATGAATCACCATAAGTGGCCTCCACTACGTTATTACATACATATTCCCATACCCCACTTTCCAGCAATGAACATGTCGATCCGCCGCCCGTGTAAAATGAATGCACCGGCATATATTGAAGATTCCAGTGTAAGACAGCCACATTGGCACTCGCTGCAGGCGAGGCTCAGCGTCACATCCAGTTGGGAGAAGCCATCCGGCGCGACGGTGATCCCAACGGGTGCGCGCATACTCGCCAGCGATATATTGGCCAGGGGTGAACAACTGGAGTACCGGGTAGGTTTCGACGATGTGGAGCAGTGAGAGCTCGCCGAATTCTGAATCCCCTCTCCAAACGGTAGGTGCTATTCTCGAATCAGGTTCCAGGGCTAAGGGTTAGCCCTCTCAGGGATTCAGCCCGCATTGCTCGCTCGCAGGTTGGGTAACATGCATCTATCGATTGCCCTATCGAAGGATGGTCGGTGGAGAGTACTACGACGCTGCGTGTGATATTTGTTCGTTGCATTGCATCTAACGGGTAACTCCAAAGCCCGTTCCGGTATACTCCAACCCCGGTTAGGGCAATAACGCCGTTGTGACTGATCCGATGTTTCACAGGATACGGCCCTGTTATGTGCTTCTCGGACAATCTGCGACTTGGCTTGCGGGACGCCGCCAGATGTCTGGGGGAGGTGGGCGGTCTCGGCTGGAGAGCGCCTAGACCTAGGTAGGGGTTGGAAAGGATCTCATTCGTGGCATAGCCTCAGCACCGAGATGCGACGAGACAACTCATCTCTCTCCCAAGAGATTACGGCAATACTGTGCCTAGCATGCCAGAACAGTTTTCTATTGCTGGTTATCCGTCATAGCCTTCGACCCCTCTTATGATGGCCGGAAACCGAAAGGCGTCTCTTCTGGTCCGCAACCATCTCAAGCATCAGTGAAATGTATTTAACGATCTTCTTAGGTGGGTTATGTGGCTGCCCTAGATTTTCACCTTCTCGGATAACGAATAGCCCTAGGTCTCGGAATCCGATTCTGAATTGTACTTGGACAGAGTTGTCAGTACGGATAATACGTGTCGCCCCTATTCAAAGTACCGAACAAGGAAGCCGATGCGATTGGTTCCCTTCCAATTATCCCCGCACACATCTGTCTAACGTAAATGTCTTATGGTTTGCTTATCTCGTGCGGAGGCAGTCCGATGAAGGTGGTCTCGGGTTCTATGTCATCTGCTGAAAAGCGATGAAGGATTCGGTGGCTGAGTGGCGAATGGTCTAGACACTGGTAGGGTGGCAGCCTCAGGTGGTAAGGCTGTAACTGTGCAGCAGCTCATGAAGGTACACCCCAGCCCAAAGGAAGCCGGCGGCTACAATCTCAACTCAGCCTCGGACGTCCGCAAAACCCGTCTCGCCAAAATGCCTATCTCTTCCGAGGAACCTAAATATGAACATGGCAATCAAGGCGATAGATCGCTCTGGATTGCACAGCTTCTTCGGAATCCAGATGCGTTCGCCAACCTAATACAGCAAGACTCGATTGTCCTTCCAGATGACCTCGATGAACTGAGCCGCAATGAACCATGCAGGGAGTGCGCGTGGTCTGGTAGGCCAGAAGATTTCTTCTTTCGCCTTACTGAGTATTATATATTCCCTGACACTGTAGACGAGTCCATATGGCGCGAAGAGGACGCAACATGCGGCTGCGCAGTCTGTGTTATAATCAAAGCCATCCTATCGTCGTTTCTGGCCTAGCAGAGAACCAATGAAAACAGGGTTCGCAAGACCAAATACTTCTACCTGGACGGGTATATTTGGGATACCCGTGACCGTTTTGTTGACTGTCACGCTTGCGCTCTTTTTATAACACCAAGGTGTTACGATTTCAGAACTCCTTTCGCTTGGGGCCTATTAGAGACCCTTGACACCGGAGCACGAGTTTCACTTGAATGGGTATCACAACTTCTGAGGGAGTGCGTCTCCTCCCACAAGCGTTGCAAGACGAGTGAGTCAGCATTTGTACCTACTCGGCTACTGTCTGTGTGTCCCCTGAATGGAGACGGCGACATTCGTTTGCAGCAAAAGCAGGATATCCCGCTAGGTGCCAGCTACGCAGCCTCGAGCCATCGATGGGGCTCTCCTGAAAACCCACCATCATGTCTCACGACGATGCAAATGCTCCCGCGGTATCTGCAGTCCATCCCATGGGGCGAGATACCAGCAACATTTCAAGATGCAGTCTCCACCTGTCGCTTCCTAGGTATCGCATACCTATGGATTTACTGCTTGTGTATTGTTCAGCAGGATGAAGAAGAGTGGTATCAAGAGGGCGGGAAAATGTTCCATGTCTATAGGAACGCTACAATAACCATTTTCGCTACGCATGGTACGGATAGCTCTAGCGGTTTATTTGTACACCGTGAGCTCAAGCCGGATACAACAATATCTACGTTGCGTTACGCGGGAGTAAACCATCAGATACGTGCTCGGGAAAACTACGATATCCCACACCAAATTCAAGTAACGGCGACAAGGCCATTGAGCCTTTATTTACCCGAGCATGGGTCTGGCAGGAACTCCTGCTCTCACCGCGTCGATTATTTTTCACCGCCAACGAGGTGCAGTGGGGTTGTTCCACTATATCAGATTGCGAGTGTTTTGGCAGGACATCTAGGGGATGCGACGACTCTCCTGGCAGACTGGAGCTCATACCTGAAGACTGCGAAGATATTGAAGATATTATTGAGCGGTGGACCGAGGGGATCGAGATGTATACCCGCATGCACCTGTCGAAACCACAAGATAGGCTTGTTGCTCTTGACGGAATCGCCGAGTATATATCCAAGATGCATCCAACTTTGACATACCTTGCAGGGCTCTGGTCTCTCCACCTCCTGACACAACTATTATGGTATGTTGGGCCTATTGAGAATCAGCTGTTGAGCGTACCGGATGGCACACCAGCTATCAGCATCGCGCCAACTTGGTCCTGGGCTTCAGTGGGCACGAATATTTCTTTATGCGCGTCTGCGACGAAGCTGATATGGAAGCGGTAGTGGAGAGGGCTGAGTGCGAGTGCCCGGACGGCAACCCATTTGGCGCATCAGCCAAGGGCACTGTGACCTTAACAGGCTCATTCGTGCTGGGCGAAGTCTTCTGGGATAGTTCAGTTAACCCACGAGGATTCCGCTGTGGTGAGGTGCCTCATAGAAGTGGTTATTTCGATAGCCAAATTCAGAGCCCCAGCGGACATGGCCTCGGAAAAGTCTACGTGCTTTTCAACGCGAAGAGCAGATGCGTGGACGAAACGGTATCACTTATCCTCCGCCCCAGTCAAACGGTGCCAGGGTACTATGAACGGGTTGGCATCGTTACCTTCTCCGGCTCTCATAAAATCGACCAACGCGACGGAGTATGGGAAAGGGGCACTTTTAGGATCATTTGAAATAGACGGGTAAGTGCCGTATTTAGTTGAAGTTCTTAGCTAACGGGCTAAGGGCGTTGATTGTCTAGTTATTTGAAACGAAGAAAGACTACTGCCGACTTGGACGTGACTCGACTCGGCAATCTCTACCTTGTTCGGATGTCCCCGTTGAGTAACTATGGGCTCGACCTTGGCAGTTATATGCTGTATTTCTATAAAGCGCATCAAGACTGCATATGCGGTGATCGAACAAACCACAAAACCAGGCCCCCCCACTAATCTTTTATTCCTAGTAATCCTTCGTCCATCTTAACCCTTGACACCGTGATCACCCCTTTTCCCGTTATCGTTGGCCTTTCACTCGGGGAAGCACATTGTATTGACCTATAATAGCAAAGTCACTAGACAAGTCTAGTAGTTTGGCTCATCATTCCAATACAAGGTCTCGTGATAGATTCTGGTGTGTTACGGTCAGCTTGCCGCTTCTATTCTCGTAGGCGTGTTCGCCCAAGTGCCGCAGCGGGATGCTACCAAAAGCAAAGGACGAAGATCGAATGACGAAGGAGAGGACAAAGGGGTTACGTACTCGGGACCAGTCGCCACCAACTCCCACCCGAAAGTCAGCTTTATGAATTGTATTAAGTGGCTTGCCACCTTGAGAGCGCCGGTGTCCGTCGGATGCCACGACATCGGAGCGATGTCGTTGTGCTGCAGGATGCCCTGCGTGCTAAAGTAGTGCACGAAGGGCTCGCTGGTCGTGTTGAGCGTGACCAGGGTCTCCGTGACGCCGTCCCAGATCTCCGGGGCCGAGAGGTAACCAGGCGAGTTGAAATACTCGACGACGTCTCTCAGCTCCTGATCGAAGGCGTGGTTCTGTACGAAGGTGTTGCCGTGCCGGTAGAAGCCTATCCAGAGTTGCTGAGCCGCCACCATGTTAGCGTCTTGTCTGAGATAGGGAAAAGAATAGATCATGTAGGGGATGCGCATTTGGGAGTGAGTGTGACCGCACCATCACTATGACTTGGGCCTTTGGGTATTTGCCGTGAACACCCTGGATTAGTTTCGTGTAACCATCGACGTATGCCTCGCTGGATACATTGTTGGTCTCATTGGCATCATTGGTGCCGAGGTTGATGACTACGATTTCTGGCATTGCCTCTTGCTTGCTGAAGTCCCATGGCTCAGGGTCGTCTGGACGTACGTTAGTGAAGGACCAGACCGGGTCATCAAAACTCCAGAGCGCCTCTCGCGTTTCAATCCCCGTGGCTACCTACCACCCCAGATTTCCGAAGCACGCCCACCCGTATCGGAGGTGTAGAACCACTGATGAGCCTGGCCCCGGGGGTTGCCCCAGCACGGCTGGTCGACCACGCAGATTCCCGGATACGCCACAACAGAGTACTCGGTGTCCCCGAGACCGGCGCCAACGCCGTGCGCGAAGCTCGAGAGGGCTTCGTAGCTCTGCCACATCCCGGCCGTGAGGCTGTCTCCGATAAACTCGATCGACCTGCTGTAGTTGGGAATCTTGACCAGCCGCTCCCCCTTTCCGACATGGACCTTGTCGATCTGCACCCCGTAGCCCCAGTTAGACACGCGGAATTCGAACCTCAGAGGGTTCACAGGATATCCATCATGCACACCAGGAGTATCAGGTGTGACGAGGAGGTGTGTGGCCCCCGCCGTAACGTTGGTGAAAGTCCAATCCATGCCAGCAATCCGGTAGCCGATCAGGGTCTTATTCGTCGTCAATTCACCGAAAGTGATGGCCACCCTGTCGCCCGTGAAGCCAAATACAAGACCAGGGGCCCTAGGGTTGCCATTAGTTAAGTATGGTCAAGCTTCCTGGAACTGGCCACTCACGCCCACCAAGACACCTTCATCGAGTCCCATCTCCCTTTGTATGATAACTCAGGGGCATCTGCAGGGTAGGTTTCGAAGTCATAGTCTGCTATATCGACTTTCGTGTCCGGAAAATAAGTATCCCGTACTTGACCATTCTGCAATATGGTCCCCTCCACCAAGGCGTGCAGCCCAAGTGCGACAGCAGCGAGGTTCCAATTCCACATCTCGAGTCTTGCAGCTAAACCTCATTCCATGGGAGAGACGGAAGATGATGGGGAGCGTGGAGGTCATGGGAAAGGTACCATGCCAGAACTTATATTCGTGGAGCTTCTCTGCATGCCATGGCTAGTCGTATGTGCGGTCCGGTCGTCCGCGCCTCCTTTCCGAAAAGGCGGAAGACGAGGGGAGAGGGGGGGGGGACTTATATCTGCACCCCATCCCGGGATAGGATAAATCTTAGGTAGTAAGTGAGGTGCCTGAGCTGCAGCTCTCTCTACGCTGCGCGACCTTATGTGCATGCCCCTGCCTAGCACCGGCTCCGTACATATATATCAGTTAGCACCTATGCAGACAGGTGGGGCTTTTCCTGTAGGTTATCACGTAAGATTCTACTGTAGGAACACGTGAGGTTCATTTAGGCTCGTTGCCCTGGAAAAACTGCCGGTTGATACAGTAAGCAGCTCGGGGAAGACGGGAGAGGATTATCGCTTCCCGGAACTAGTAGATGGCGGATGCCAAGGGGTTCACGAGAAGGATTATTGCATAGGGGGTAATCAGTTATGTTAAAATGAGGTTGGGCAAATAAGAATAACTTAAACGAATGTAAGGTTCAAGAAACCTGCAACGAGTGGTCCGGTTACATGCGGAAGGCCGCTGTCCATCTGCGTGGCATAGTGCGGCTCAGTGAAGTTCACATATTCCTCCGTGGCATGTGAATACTTTGCTTTACCTACCACATGAAGAATAGCAGACGACAGATCCACAGCAACGGAGTTTCTTGCCCTCCTGGCTACCTACCATGCTACCGTGACAGAATCCCACTTGTGTCAGCTTCACTGTAAAATAAAACAGGAAACCCGAGGAGAAAAAGCAAAACAGCGGTGCCACAGAGATAGGCAAGTCTCGCTCCCAGTCTCTTGGGTGTGGGTTCGCTCATCATGACACAGAGGCACAAGGAGGCGCCGGCTAGCTTGAGGTTAGGTAACTAGGGATACATCCCAGGTAGGTGTGTTCCAACTTGGTCTCTTTGCAACATCAGCGAGGTAGGTATTGTAGCTACAATACCATGAGGACATGCTAATATATATAATCCGGTACTCTGCTAGAGAGATAGCATTAGTGTAGTAGGTATAATATTAAGGCGAGACGCTGACCATTTCATAGTGAACTTCAGTGGGCCTTATCATGCTATCGCCGCGCTAAGGGTGAAACATTCTAGACGTTCCCGGGGCTATGGCTCCGCAATTTTGACACTTTCCCCCATCCTTCGGTCCTCTAGACTAGATTTCCAAATTCGATTTTCTTCTTAACATTACTGGCTCCTTTGGTTCAAAGAGCAGTTTTTGGGGGAAGGTTCTTTATACTTGACAGAGACTTTGGCAGAAGACCAAAGCCAGCCGAGAGGTAATTCATGTCGTCGTCGAGCACTCTCTTTGGTTATGAGAAGAGCCGGACAGAGACGTCCATGCTGCAGCAACTACAACGACTATATCCATACCCATATCCATCCCCATATCCATCCCCATACCCGTCACCGCAGACATACAGAATTATTAATGCATATATCCGCCGGCCGCCAATGAGGCCGAGCCAATCGTTTCCCAGCGCTTCCATTGGATCAATCAAACCATCGAGGGCCTCGTTAGACTGGATACCCAGCTCTACCTTAACCACTGCGTCTGTTTCCATTTGTATTCGTGCATTGTGTCATCCCGTCGCCCAATTGCAAAAACCTCAACCCCAATTGAATCAGCTGAAGGTGTATTAAGCCAAGGGAAATCAGAGACAGCCTCATCCGACACAGCAGCAAGTCCTGTGTAATATTATCGTGCCACATATCACAGATCTACAGGTTATGTTATCTCCATCCTCGCACCATCACGAGAGAATCGCGGCCCGCCGGGACAAGAAAGAACGCGATTTGAGCCCGCGCCTTTCTAACTTGCTATTTCGTCGGGACATCAATCTGGACCAATCGTGACGAATAATAACATTACGCAAGAACCTCACAAAGAGAAGAAGGGAAAGAGGGAGGAGGTCGAGGGGAAAAAACAGCAAGACAGAAAGCAAAATCCACTGTAGAAACCTACGGACACCGAGTGTGTGGTGTGTGCTTCCGCCAGCCTTATTCCCTTTAGCTGTCCGTGCTTGTATCACCGCCTCCCGGGGAGGGTCGGCTCGCACTGAAACTGGTCCTCCGTCCTGCCATCAATCTTCCTATTGCCCGTCCCGTCCGAAGTCTGATCGAGATTCGAAACCAGAAAGGCCCCGACTCGACCTGACTACTCCTTCACTGCCTCTGCTTATCGGTCAAATTACTACCGGTCTCGACTGGGTGACCTTGCGCATAACCTGCCCATGAACACCCATTCACTGTTATGACCGCTACTCTTGCTCTGACCATCGCCATCGTTACCGCCTCAAGACATGAATCCACGCGCGCCGGTAGACTGCAAGATTGACCGTAGGGTGTCGCTTCCACTTAACGAGCATCACCACTACCACGACGACCGCCACTTTAACTCGATATTGCATTCGAAAGTCTGCTTGGCTTGCCGGTGCTGCCGCTTCCTCGATCCCTGTCTCCCGTTCTGGCAGCAGCGCAACCTTCGATTCTTAGATAAAGTCCCTACTTGCAGCGCAGTCGCAGTAAGTAGTCGCCGGCTTAGCTCGACGTAGGCGCCCCATCGAATTGTCTACGGCAGAGCCATGCCGTCGACAGAGGCCAATACCGTCCCAGACACGCAATTGGGGCTGACCGAAGAAGAAATCGCGCTCCTTCGCTATCATCAAACACAAGCCAATTCCAATTCCTCCCGTGCAGCCAGCCGCGCTTCGTCTCAAGGCCGCCTCCTCCTGGACAGCTCCAGCCTCGCCGCGCTATCCCGACACCTCGACCGGTTGATGCAGCAGATCCAGCAGCGCATCGAGTACCTAAGCGAACAGAGCTCCATGGTGACTATGCAGCAGTATGACCATGCCGGCAACTTGATAGATAATGCCGATGCTGAGATCGCGCGCTTCCAGAATATCATGGCTCAGATAGACGAGCTTGAGGTCGACTTCGACCGCATCCGTCACATCAAGGAGATCGTGAGAGATTACCGTCGCCGCGTCGAGGCCCTCGAGCGCGAACTCGAACATTCACAGACGTCGCGGCGGGAACACGATGGCCACCGTCATCACTCCCACCGACAGGGCCATTCGCATCGTCAGGAAGGCGGCTCTTCAGGGAGGCGGCACCGGCATTAGGGGATCCGAGCCCATGGAGCGGGGAAGAAAGAGCACGCTGCAAAAGTCGGAAAGGGCGAGAAACTTGGCGCATTCCTACAAAAAGGGATGTGCAAAAATATGGATGCGCCTCCTCTGAATGGCCGGGGGCAAAAGAGAAAAATTGTTGCAGATGGTACGTAGAGGCACAGGTCACACGACCACGAAATAGTGGCTGGCTTCCACCGAAAGTTTGCGCCCTAGATGCCAGGACGGGAAATACGGTACCCACCGCACTTGGGCGAAACTACGGAGGCCCGAGTTTCTTGGGCGACTGCCTTGCAGGGCTAGTGAGGCCAATTGCGCCGGACTGAGAGGGCGCCGCCCGAAGCCGCTTCACTTATACCATTCGCATTTTCACAAGACGGGAGCCTCGCGGCAGGATAGAGGGCGGGTAGCCTCACGGCTGGGTGATTCTGATTTTATGCGGCGTTCGGGTTTTCAACTACTGATTCATGTCATTTGAAGGGGGCTCGGGGGTCGTTTCGCTCATGCGTATACGGAGTTCTGCTACGCTTCGAGCTCTATATTACTGCGATCATGATTTGGTCTCTGGGAGATACCTCAGCTCTGGCGTGGGAGGTACGACTTGTTTTTATCTTGTCTGTTCGATAATACCCCATCTCTTATTCGGTCAAGGAAGCCCCAACAATGTTCGGACACGCCGTCGAAGATGTACTTTTATGTTTAGTCTGAACGAAAAAGCGAGCGAGCAAGCTGTGGCGCACTGCCTGCCCGTGGCATGTTTATATACGACATTATTGTTACTTTTCCTCCCCAACATATCCATCGCGGCCTCCCGAGTTCACGGCCTGGGGGCCTCTTATCACGTGTACCGGAACGCCGCCGGCGGCCTATTCTAACGTAGATTAGTTTGTCTTCGGCTTCTGCCGGGAGAGATGCAGTATCTGGAGGGATGCTTCGTCGTCTCTTGAAAGAGGAGCCTAACCGGTCCCGATTCCCTGGGTCGCAATCCGAAGTAGTTAGGTAGTAAGGAGTCGGTCTACTTGTCGGTGGATCCGTAGAGCACAGAGCACAACATACGAAACCACGGGATTCGCGCCGACCAACCGGCCAAATCGAATATCCAGCCGGTTCCGGAGAAGGGCGTACGTAGTCTAGAGAGGGAGAGGCTGCCCATATCGGAGAGCCTACGCCGGCCGGCCGCGTTCCCCGTATCGGATCTTGTTCTCGAACGACGACCCAGGTGGCTAGATCGGGAAGCAGGAGTCTACTTAAAGCGAGCCTAACGTCACCGGTAGATGCGCAGGTTTCTCGGCTCTCGAAAACCTGTCGGTCGATCCAAAAGGGGGTGGTGGGCAGCAACTTTAATGCTATCTATTAACCCGGCCGCGCCGGCGCGTCTGGGGTGATGTAGCGGTTCCGACTCCCGGACGGCCTGACGTGTCGTTCCCCGGGCGGTGGAGATGTGCCGGGGGGAAGCGCGGCCGGTACAACACGCTATCGAGGCCCTCTTACAGCGCAATACGGGGTGCAGAATCCAGGTCAACAGTACGCCCAAAAAGACGTATGTCCTCCGGCCCATCGGGATGATCCCGGGGCAGGTCTGCCAGGGATGTAAGTTGAAAACAGGGAGGATGATTGACACAACAGACGCCGGGATGGGCGCAGGGCGTTATTTGATCTCCCCCATAAGGAGATTAACTGTAGAACCTCGCCCTCGGATAGTCCCTCGTGTATCGCATCTACCCTTCATGATCCCACTAGGAGCTAGCTTCCTTCTCATGGTTTTGCTGGTAGCCTCGATGAACAGATGCATTAAGCCCGACAGATTCGCACATGTTCGTAGGTGAAAACAACATAAACGAGACTCTCGTTATTATTTTTGCAATCCAGTCTCGCAATAGCAACTACGGCATACGCTTAGAAAACTACCTAGTCGACTCCGTACGTCAATCCGTGCCCTTCAGTCCCGGCCTCTATTTAAGTGCAGTACAGCCTCGTAAAGTCGCCGCCCGACGACGAGGTTCTATTTCTAATGGTTCTCCGGTGTTCGAAAGCCGCCGACATCAACAAGGTTCCCGTAGTTTCACTCCAGAACCTCGACCCAGTTGTTCTCCAGCTGGCGCCTCTCGTACCGGATCTCGGCCTCGCGGCGCATGACACCCTCGGCCTCGAGCTTGTCCGCGGCGGCCGTGGCCGTCTCCTTAATCAGGACGCGGACCGCGCTCGTCAGGATCTTGTACCAGCCGGCATGCGGCTTGCAGCGCTTCTTCTCGCACATGCCGCGGATGGCCGGGTCTCCGGTGCCCTGGCCCTGGCCCTGACCCTGCGCGCTGGTGATGGTATTGCTGTTGTTGTCCTTCTTCTCCGACGATGGCAGGTCGAGCGGCGCGTCGAGTCTGCCCGACTTGAACGTCACCTGGCCCTCGGGCGTCTCGAGCCACGCGGCGAACTGGTGGCGCACCGAGACGGTGTCGAGTCGCCAGTCGTACCCGCAGCTCTCCTTGGTGAACTTGCCGGCCTCGATGGCGGCCTGCCGGCGCTGGTTGGCCCAGTCGATGAGCTGCATCATCTTCTTGTACTGCACGATCTCGTTGCCCAGGGCGAGGCGCTCGGCCGCCGAGTTCTGTAGAAAGGCCTGCTCTTCCTCGCTCAGGACATCCGGACGGGTGGGCAGGCCGTTGGACCATAGACCCTCTACGTTACCTGTAGTCGAGGGTTAGAGACGGCGAAAAAGAATATTGAGAGATGTAATTACATGATAGGATAAGTCAAGAAGGGGGTGGGGCGGGGACGAGGAAGGGCGAGGTGGCTTTGAGCAGGAACATACCGAATGGCTCATCTCCAAGCGCCCAGCCGTCTTGATCGGCGGACCTTGCTAATAGACCCATGAAATCTTCTTGCGTGAGGACCTCTACCGCCTTCTTGGAAGCTGCCTTCGTAGGCAGGGTGTTGATCATAGAAGTCCACCAGACATCGCAATGCTCGTTGCTGCAGAAGACACTCCTATCCTTGGTACTCTTGGAATAGAGCCTGGCGGCGTTCTTGCAGCCGGGGAGGGAACAGGTCTTCTTGTACTTGGTATAGTTCTTCTTCCCGTCTGTGCAGTTGGGACATACGAAGCGTTCGACGAGCTTCTCGCCGGTCTCCTTGTCGAGCTTGACGCACTCGCCGTGAAACCAGTCCTCACAGACATCACATCCTATCATCCACCTGTGGTCGTCGGGGCCCCGGCAGATACAGTAGGGACCATTATCAGTCTCATCATCCGAGCTCTCCCCGTTTGCCACACCGCCTGACGCCGTGGCTGCGGCTCCTTTCTTTGTCCCTTTCGACGACTTGGGTGCCTTAGACTTCCTTGGGCCCTTCTTAGAGGCCGTTCCTTTCTTCTTGGATGCTGACCTCATCTTGGTAGAGCTGACGGGAGATGAGGAAGGGAGTTGCTGCTGTGTTTCATCTGGTTCCGATCTGAGCTCGAATGTGAAGGATGTGTGAGGTATGTCTGTTTGTTGCACTGAGCCCGTGGCTTGGTTATGCACGCCCCCATCACCCTTGCCGTTTTCGACACCTGAGGTGGCATCCCCCATCTCAGCGTCTCGGGATGTCATCGCTGCGGAAGCGTGCAAGCGAATAGTATTACGTATGTGTTACTTTGATCGGCGTTCCCGAAGCAGCTGTCATTTGCGCCGCCTGGTCAGGACACTTTCTTGGGGGACCCTGCATGGCCAGGCCGACCGCCACCACCACCAAGAGTAGATCTGAGTTCTAAACAAAAATGGAGGAAACGGCTCTTAGGCTATGTACCAAAGCTGATATTGCATTTTGTTACAGATAAAGAATTGCGCTGTGAAGTTTCTAATATCAAATGATGAGGAACGATACATGGAAAGTCACAATGTATCTCCTTTATAGAGCGGCGTCCTGAATTTCCGGTGTATTTGCATATCGATAACAGATAAATGACTTTCTCTACCTTACATGGATAAATTCTACTCTGTTCTAGCTCGCGCACATGCATATTTGGTATATAGGAATTGCTGTGTAGGTAAATAGTATATTCCTATATAACTCACCATCCTAGGTACTTTCGCACACGTCGATGTTCAATCAAAGCTATCTGCAAGCGTTTTTATCTATTATATATTCTGCCGTATTCCTTTGCTATACCATCGAGAAAGCCTAAAACATCCTTAAAGACTTTCCTGCCCAGGAAAGATACTATGGGTTTATTGGAGCCAACCGGTTTCATATCAAAACGTTGGCGGGCAAGTTAATATCGTAGAGCTCTATTCTTTACGCTTCCCGTTCAGGATAGTAACAGCTCCCCCAAGGTATTCCCGATACATCTACCCATAATTACCCCCTAACCACTTCTACTTCCTTCCCGCCCGCCGGAGATAAAAAAAAAAAAAAACGGCCCAATGGCACCGTCCTGGCTGCGCCCCCCGGAGCGCGCGACCACCTGGCGTCGGAGCGCACGTTCCTGGCATGGATGCGCATAGGCCTGGGCTTCGTGGCTCTGGGGCTCGCCATCAAGCGGTTCTCGCAGCTGGATATCGGCGAGCTCCTCTCGGCCCCCGCTGCAGAGCACAGACGACATCAACAGCAACAGCAGCCGCCGCCGCAGCGGGACTAGGAGCAAGAGCACTACCTGGTGGGCGCGCTGACGGGCCTCGGCGTCGGGTCCGGGCTCTACGGCGCGGGGCGCTACTCTCGAACCACAGGAGCCTGGAGAGGGGCGAGTTCAGGCCGGCGTACCGCGGCGCGGCGGTCCTGGCGGCTCGCGTCGCGGGCCTCGCGGGAAGCGTGTACGGGGCTGCTTTGAGGAAAGAGGGCCGAGAGGGCCGAGAGTGGGGATTGATGGGAGGGCTGTAGCTTGATTAGACTGTTCGGTTCACTGTAAGCCAGCAACCCTGATATATCCGTGGAGTTGGCTAGAAGCGGGAATGTAGCTCACAAGCAAGTAATGGGCCACAAGACAGTCGTTGAACAACAGTAATATCAATTGCTAGGAAATGATAATATCAAGCCCTACTCGCCCGGTCTCACTTGGTATCTTTCCCCGAAAACGCCAGACCCCCTTCATTGTTCGTGCCGCCGCCCCATTAGTCGAGTCTCCCCTATTTCCGCTTTCCGGAGACGGGATCGCGTGACATTCACCTCAAGTAGATACACCCGTATATATATAATTATATACGGCCACGCGCACGCCCACACCCACACCCACACATACAGGCTCCGGCCTCGGCTTCCCGTTTTACATATCTCCATTCTCGCGAACAGGCACACACACACACATGCCGGCGACAGCGCTTTCGACCAGTTAGCTAGTTATCTAGAGCGCGTAGTTCTCGGTGTGTAGGAAGATCTCCTCGAGCATGTCGTCGCCCCAGATCTCGGCCTGCAGGCGGGCGACGGCATTGGCGACGCCGACGCGCATGCCTGCCGGCCCGCAGACGAAGACGGCGGTGCGGCGGCCGAGGATGCCGCGCCCGTCGGCGCCGCCCGTCGCCCATTCGCGCAGCATGTACCCGAGGTCCGGCCGTCCGTACTCGACGCTCCAGCCGCCGTCGATCTGGTGCGGCACGGGGAAGGCAAACCGCATCAGGCTCTTCTGGAACTCCGTCGGCGTCTGCGGGAATCCGAAGTCGAAGCCCGATGGCGGGCCAAACGTCGACGTCGGCCGCGCCGCGCCCGTGGTGCCCGGCTGGCCCGGCAGGTTCGTCGTCCGCAGGTGTGCGAACTCCGGCGGCCGGAGCGCGTCCTGCGTGGTGCCACTGGGACATCCGGCGTCGTCGAGCGATGCCGGGGAATTTGTTGAGTTAGGGAGTCTGCGTGGTGAGGGCGGTGCGTAGTTGAAGTGCGGCTGGAGGTCGGGGCGAGTGTGCAGAGGGGGAAAGTGAAATTCGCGTTTAGAATTATCTTCGGGGTAATCCGACGTCGGCGCGGCCGGTGGTTCGTCTTCGCCATCGACGGCGTTGTTGTCTCGACCCTCAAGTTTGCGCAAAGACTCTTCTTGGGCTGATAGACGATTGACGTGTGGTGGCGCCTGGGGCGGGATGACGTGTGGTTGAAGGTACTTTTGTTGAGGCAACGCCGTGATCTTGTCCTCGTTCTCGGAGCGTAATTCCCGCTCGTAGTCAGGGTTGCCCTGGGCCTCGTCTCGAATCATCGCCGAGTTGCGCTTCGAGGCGATGCCCGCAACGAACCCGTCCAGTTTGTCACGGAAGGAATTGCTTAAGGGTCGTGGTACCCGCTCACGGTGCGCAGGATCTCGGGATTGCCTCACCGCGGAGGTGACGAAGAACTTGCACGCTACACTCTCTGGCGGCGCCGAGTCGCGGCAGATGCGCAGTTCTTCCCGAAACCAGTCCATCGCCTCAAGCCGCTTCAGGGCCCAAACGACTACTACTTTCTTAGTGATCGCCTTGCCATCCCGCATTCGCTTGATTAGGTTCAGCAACTGTGACATCAAGGATGTAATACCGCTTCCACCGGCGATGAGGATGCACGTGTCGAATGCCGAAAGCTCCCGGCGCATGCCGCCATACGGTCCGTCGAGATAGGCTCGATAGGTGTGAAAGGGGCCCTTCTCAATCGCTGTCTCTAGGACCCTCCGAGTAAAACCGCCGTAGGGTTTGAAAACAAGAGTGCAGTCTCTGTACTGCTCACCGTACTCAGAGGGGAAGTCTTCGCTGCAGAGCGATGAGATCGTGAACGGGTGGTTATCAAAAAAGGAGATCCCAGGCATTCGAAGGTACACGTATTGCCCCGGTTTCCATTTCATCTGTGTAGGGATGGTGATTTTGATCGCATTTTCGGACATCAACGTAATCGCTGCCTCGTCTCCCACCATAAAGGAGAGCCGCCACGGTTTGGCCCAGTTAAGTTTAGATAAGCGCATCATGTAGCAGAATACCCATATAGCAACCGTGGAATATAGATAGTTCCATGATGCAAGGTAGTTCTTGGTATGCCAAAAGAGTAGGCCGACGTATACGACTCCAACCGGGACGTGAAGTGTGACGAATACCTCGTAAGCTATTCTCCGGATCACTGGGAGCGAAGCGACGCAGAGCCACACAAGCGGAACGAGGCAAGCGACACCGGTTCCATATATGATACCGCTCCCTTCGGGAAACAGCCTTTCAAAAACGTCCATGCCACCATCATCCCATACCGGCTGAATATAGAACGGGATCGTATGGACAAGGGCCAAGAACAGACAGAGGTAGCCCGCCCATCTGTGGAAGACGTTGAGCCTTTCTGGTCCGATACCGGTAATGAGCGTAAGCAAATTGGCTTTCATGCTTGTGGCGATGATCCAAGGAGTTATCGCAACAGCGATCATGCCAGCCCGGACAGCCACGGGCGGCGACCCGAACTGGATACTCTGCCAGTAGAGGGGTTGCTTCAGGAAAGTAAACAGCGAGACGAAGGCAAGTGCGATGAGACCGACGGCTAACACAGCGAGCGACGAGAACGTGAAACGGTGTTTTCGCCAGACGATGTCGGGGATAGGCCGATAGAAGACCCATCTGAACAGGGCAAGAGCATCGAGTACTGGACCGACCGCAGAAAAGTCGGATTTCGGCTTGAAGTCTATCTTCTCTCCGCCCTCTTCCGGGAAGAAATGCCGGCCGGTCCGTCCGGTTCGAATACCGGTTGCCGCAAATTCGGGATCGAGGCTGTATAGGTCTTGGTAATGCTGCTCCATCTCTTGCTTGTAGATGGCTTGCCTGATCTTATCTTGCCACCAATGCCATATTCGTACCAAGACAACAACTCCAACTAAGCTTACCGAGAAGTAAGTCCAACCGACACCGTATTTGCCCGACTCGATCCACGGGTCTAACGTATTAGCTTCCACTAAGCCTGGCGGGCTTGTTGGTGTCAGTGGGATATCTATTCGTTTGGCAAGATCCAATAGCGTCTTCGACGCTCTCGTAATAACTGCGTGAGAGTCCGCCTCCATGGTCGTCTAGGTATATCGACTGATTAAGGGTAGAGCCTCGCCTAATGGAACCGGAGACCAGGAGCCAGACGTGGATGGCGTTATGAGATGAACATCTGTGGCGAGCCCGTGCTTCGCATTGAGTTTTCAGGTATCCAATATTTCGCATGAAGTCGTTGTCCCCGTATATAACTTGAAGCCAGATACCGTAGGCGTATAGCAAAGCAATTGGACGCTACTGAAAGCTTGATGCTATATCATGTTAGACCCTTGGTGTTCTTCTGCTGTACGAGGACAGCGCCGGTCTCCTCTTTCCGCAGTCCTAGAGACAGTCGAAGGCGATACTGACGGCCATGAGATCGAACGGAAACTGGTGATTGCAAGTATAGGGTGTCTAAGCCGGAGGCGCGGATGAGGTGGGAGGATGAACTGGTGGATATATGCAATGCCACGAAACAGGGATGCCCTTGTCGAAAGAACTAGCCTCTCTTCATCACATACATACATATAGACCATGCAGCGCCATCAAGATCTGCCGCCACTCAACGCCCACTATGGTGAAGTAGGCGAGATTGACCTCATGGGAAACAACGATCTCGGCTAGTCGGGCCTATATGGACCAGTCAATCAGAAGGACAGAAGACCTTGTGGGGAGGAGGGCCAGTTGACAAAATGTGAAAGGTACTGGTGATAGCGCGAGGTCCAGCGGTTGACCGGACTTTAATATTGGCTGATCACAAAATGGCTGTTCCCCGCAGAATGAAGGGTGCAAAGTTGAAGGCGCTCAATATATGCGCGCCGTCGTTCAATTTTGGCATCGCCTGTTATCATCACCGCGGGAAGCTCCTGCCGGCCAACTAACTTAGGATCGTGATGCTAGGACCGCACTTGCAGATACCCGACCCCAACTGGCAGGCGGGCAGGTGGGCAGGCGGGGCCAGCAGATCAGAGAGTAATATTATCTCTTTAAGTTAAAAGAGGAAAACCTCCACGGATGAGGAGGGAAGGCCCGGGGATCCCTTGGAGGTTTCAAACTATATGTTCAAGTCCCAGTAAAGGTTACATTACGACTGCGTCGTATCCCTATCATCCGTCCTTGTTCTTGTGTGGGATTGCGGCTGTCGCGGTCGAGTGCCGCACAGGTTGTAGATGGTGTTTCTGCCATCGCTGCGGCCGGATGCTCAAGCGTCAGGGGCCTGTAATACTGTTGAATGTCGGCCGATCGCGTGTAAAAGGTGCACAGTTTGTTATAGTCGGCCACTTCAGCGACGTACACGCACTGGATACAGCATACTATGGGCCCACGGGGCCTTGGAGGCGTAGCAATATTGTCAAATGAGAATGGACAGAAAGATGTGCTTCCCGTGATGTACACAAGGGGCGTCATCTTGGGAATCTCTTGGTTCTGCAGTACCAGGCGACCCGGATTCGACACGATCATTGGAGAATTGTCTTTGATAGCGAGCAAACTGCGTGCATGGCGGGCGGCAAGGGGACGGCTGCGATTCGTCGGAGCCCAAGGACCCTTGGCTTTACACCCCCTGCATCCTTTTTGCTTTCAACCCGCATGGAGGATCTCATCAAATCAGTGGGCCTGCCAAATCCATCAAGGCGAGCAGCCAGTGGAGATGGGACAATGGCTTCCAATATCACTGTGATTCCTGTACGATGAGCAGAATGCGTTCCAGGCGGTTGGAAGTGTGTTGTATTGGAGGAAGATATGATCGCTTGACTTTGCGCTGCATTCCGGCGGAGACTTCCTAATAGCGGACTTAATGGTTAAGTGAACCTGTTCCGGCGGAATTTCCAATGCGTGGTAAGCATTATTTTCCCGGTAATGCCGTGCGGATGCGAGGGGGCCAGGGACGATGATACCCTAGACAATGCGGTCCGGTGGGGTCGAGGGGAATGCACTGTATCCGAACTGGTGGTCCAGGGGGTTTCCTGCGGAGCCGCCAATGTGCCTGGCTAGCATGGAGGCAAGGGGAGTTCCATTTCCACTGTGAAGACAGAGGTTATAGTCAGCCATGTTGGATAAGACCTGATGGTCAAATAGTCCGATTGGTAATCGCTCGAAGCTCAGAGCATGCCTTCACCTTGAAGCATTTCCTAATTCGGAAAAACGGTGGTTATGGCGCTTCGGTCATCGCGATGCTCGAGGAAGCACAACTCTGGGAGTATATATAACCTCGCATTTTGGGAGATTCTCCTTCTGCCATCATGAAGTCCCACGAACGTTGTCCATTATCCACGTTCACCGAGATTTGACTTGGGAAAATTGGTCCTCCCAACGACCCGGCCCGAGGTGGAATTGTGGCTGCAGATGGTGGTACATGAATGTTACTTACATGCAGCCAGCCAGGTCAGGGGAAGCCTGGGGGACAGAGAGGCTTACGAGGCATTAGTTCCATGAAGCAGCTGATTCGCTCAACATCGATACCCTTCCGGCTGTTTGCACCAGGGATGCCATGATCCAGTTCAGAAACACGCCCGTTATGGAGTGTATAGACGGTTTCCGGTCCTTCTTCGAGGCCATATGGCCCAAATTGGCGAGGATGAAGCACAACGTTGATATATTCGGTGTGCTTCTCCTATCTCCGGCATACAGTGCCACTACGCGGTCACATAGACCACTAACTCGAGTTGTGTAAACATGGTTGGGAACGACAAGATATATATGGCCTGTCATATTGCTTGCGAAGTAAAAGACGATCTGGAGAAAGAAAAGATCAATGTCCCAGCATTTTGGGGTCTTTCACTTGGTAAGCGAAGGGTGCGAGAAAGACTTGATTTGCGCTGCTGAGTTCTGTATGGATTCATCTCCTTTAACCGAAGCACCCAAGAGGTCACCTGCGTAGCCGGAGAATAAGACCCTCTCGCTAGAGCAATTTGATGGTAGAGAGTTGGAAACATGAGAGGGAACTACCCAGATAGCCGTTGCAGACGAGTTAGAGCTAGTCATCGCATGTATTAACTCGCAACCATAAAAAACTAGTGACTCCGGTCGATATACTGGTCTTCATATTCCCATTTTTACATTGTTGCTATGGTGCAACTGCGATCAGTACGACAAAGCCTCGTCCAGCGTCTTCCCCGTGAGCCGCCTAAAGACATCCTGATATCGCTCGCTCGTGGCAGAGAGGATATCCTCCGGGACCTCCACGTCGTGCTTCCCCTTCAGGCCCTCCTTCGTCAGCCAGTTCCGCAGGAACTGCTTATCGAAGCTCTCCTGGTCCCGTCCGGTCTCGTACTTGTCCTTGGGCCAGAAGCGCGACGAGTCCGGCGTGAGCACCTCGTCGACCAGCACGACCTCATCCTCCTCCTCGTCGAGCGCGAACTCGAACTTCGTATCCGCGATGATGATGCCCCTGTCCGCCGCGTACTCCTGCCCGGCCTTGAACACCTGCAGCGCCAGCTCCTCGATCCGCTTGGCGTACTTCTCGCCGACGAGCTTTGCCGCCTCGTCCGGGTGGATGTTCTCGTCGTGTTGGCCCTCGGGCGCTTTGGTGCTGGGCGTGTAAATGGGCCCGCCGGGGATGGCGGCGCACTCCTTCAGTCCAGCCGCGATCTGAATGCCGTGCACGGTGCCCTTCGCCACGTACTCCTTCCACGCGCTGCCGGTCACGTACCCGCGAACGATGGCCTCGACGGGGAATACCTTGAGTCGAGTCGGGAGTTAGCTTTTTCTTATATGCAACCGCCGGCATCTGTACCGGGCAGGCTGCTGGCTCAACTTACTTCCTCACTTGCATGCTGCGACCCCGGATCTTCTCTGCCACGTCCGGCGCGATGCCGGCAGGTACGTCAGTTGTCAGGAAGTGGGTCTTCAGCCCTGGGACTTTCTCGGGGAGGACGTTGAACCAGTGCTTGGACAGCTGCGTCAGGACGAAACCCTTGCCCGGCACGCCGTTCTTCATGACGACATCGTAGGCAGAGATGCGGTCTGACGTGACAAACAACAGGGTCTTGTCATCGATATCATAAAGGTCCCGCACCTTGCCAGATGCGATCTTCGGAAGAGACGAAAGGTCAAGAGTGGTGACAGCGTCGGCACCCATCTTTAGGTCCTGCTCTTCCAGTACTTAAAGAAATATCCCTGCGGAAGAATAATGATCTGGATAATTCCTATTCATTTGACGCCCTAGGAGTCGCTTGATGTATTCTAACGTATAAATACAGTAGAACAGCAGGGAACTAGCGCATTATTTATGCGAACGATGGAAATCTCTTCTCCCCGAGATGTAAAATCTCTGATAGTGGATCGGAGCAAATCGGCGCTCCTTCAAACCCTCAAAACTTTAACCGGTGCTCATCGTACCATACTAGGTAGTCTCATACACCTTTTGGTGTCCATAGTCAGTTAGCTTTAGTGACTCGCAACATATTAGGGACTTTCAGACTTGGTACGGTACATGTAGGTATCTGATAATTCAGTTCTTAAATTCATCGCAGTTCCTGAGGAGGGGTAGTTGAATTCATGGTGGGGTCAATGCTTATCGATAAGTAGCCTTACTCGGACACAGGGCAGACATGGTAAGGGTCCTTTACAAGGCGCCCCGCACTAGGCCTGCAAGGCTACTAGCGGCCAGTATGCTGTACCTTAAAGGATGTTTTTAGCTCTGCCAGGGACGGTGTGTTTATGAGGCAAGGTACTTCGTAGTTAATGAAGTTTCCAACTCTTCAGCGAGCACAACAACGGCCCTCGATTCAGCCACCCTTTTTCCCGGCACCGAGAAGGTCGAACACCCCTCCAGGGAGCCTCAATTCCCCTCCCTTGTACTGCCCCTACACGATGGCCACGCAGAACGGCCTGACGCTCTCGAGCGCCACCTTCGCCAAACTCTCACCGCACCCGTACCTGCTCGCGAACCTGCAGCCGCCGGACGCCTCGACGCCCTCGGCGCGCACGAACGGCCGGCAGCCGCGGCAGGCGCGCCAGCCCAACGTCAACACGTCGTCGCTGTCTCACGCGCACGGCAGCGCCGTCGTGCGCACCGGGGACACCACCGTGATCTGCGGCGTGCGCGCCGAGACCCTGCTGGCGTCGCAGATCCCGAACTACCGGACGCCCGGGCTCGGCGGTGCCGAGGACACAGGAGATGACAACAACAGCACAGACGAGCTGCGGGACTACGACCTCCTCGTGCCCAACATCGAGCTGGCGACGGGTTGCGCGCCGAACTTCCTCCCCGGCGTCCCGCCCACGAGCCTCGCGCAGACCCTCAGCACGCGCGTCTACTCACTGCTGCACAGCTCGGGGCTGCTCGACGCCGCGGACCTGCGGATATACTTCGACCGGAAGGGGCTGCGGGGCGACCGGGAAGGGGAGGGGACGACGGGAGAAGAAGACGAAGATGGGTTGCAAGAGCCGCAGAGGGAGATCAAGGCGTACTGGGTCCTGTACATCGACCTGCTGTTCATCTCCTTCGACGGGAACCCGTTCGACGCCGCCTGGGCCGCGGTCGTGGCCGCGCTAAGGGACACGAAGCTGCCACAGGCGTACTGGGATCCGGATCGGGAGATGGTGCTGTGTTTGAGGAAAAGGCCCCTTCCCCTGCAAGTACGGGGACTGCCGGTGGCATGCACGGCGGCCGTCTTCACAGCAAAGGAGAGGCAGAAGAAGGGTGGCGGGCAGTACTGGATCCTGGTGGACCCGGATCGGTTCGAGGAAAGTCTGTGTGACGAGACTGTCACGGTCGTGGTTGATCAGACGCAGGGAGGTACGAGGATCTTGGGCATCTCGAAGAGTGGCGGGACTACCGTAGGACCCCAGGTATTGAGGAGGTTCGTCAGCGTCGCTGAGGAGAGGTGGCAGGACTTCAAAAACGCTTTAGCATCGGCTGGATAGATGATACCCAATGGAGCACTATTGATACTACACGGCCACGTTTGCTGGGGGATGGTTGACTATTGAGCGTGGACAATGCCGTACTACTCCAAGTCAAGTGACTTGTTACTTCGATCATACACGGCTGATCAACTGTAATCTTGATAGCATGAAAATATGCAACAGATGTACTCACGGTCAGAATTTCCCAGGTCATTTGTCTCTCAACTGGTCCAAGTTAGATTTGCTCTTCGAACTTCTTATTGAAAATAAACTATTGTTTCATGAACTTAGCATTTCGAGTGAAATCCAAAGACCATCTTCGAACTTTCGACCAAGCCCTTCCATCCGCTCGAGCCGACGAACAACCTCACACCAAGTCGCTAACTCAGTTTTCGGGGGAGGATCCTTCGAGACCATCTTCCGGACCTGACGCACCAACTCCTGCTCTTCCTCGCCCCACGAAACGACATTCTCAAGCTGTTCTATAATCTTCTCCCTAGTCATCTCGCTCAGTAGAAGGAACGAAGATGACGCCAGCTCGCCTTCTACTTGCAGCTGGAGGTCCCCGTTTTCGCGCTTCTTGGCAGAAATCCTCGCTACCAGATCCGTGATCTTCTTTCCCTGCTCGGCTATAGCTACGAACTCTCGAGCCCGGGTAGGTAGACACATGTTGATTGACTGCCCAAGGAGCCGCACTGCCGGGACTTCGTCTCCGCTGCTGCCGCCGGAGCCGCTGACCTGGAGGGCTTGATTGAGGGCCTTCTGGCTTACTCCTGCGAGATGGGTGAATACGGGGATCCATTGGAGTTGTATGAGATGGTGCTCTATACTATACGACAGTGAGGCTATCAATGCAACGACTTGTGTTCAACTAGAGAGTGTCTGGTTCGTCGAGTCTGGAGATACCGAATTAGCCGACCTCTTATAGAACGAAAACCTTTATTCGCTGTACGGAACTAGGACTTGAATATTCAAAGTCAGAAACAGTATCGCAACGTTGGTCTTTGCTCCCTTGGTTTAGTGAGTGGAGAATGTCCAGTGAAGAAAGGCATTGTTTCCAATAAACCGCTTGTCCCGGTCATCGTTGTGAGGAAAGCTCAAAAGCCAAGAACCTCGTAATATGAACACGACTGGGAAGCCCTCGAGGACACGATACTAAGGGAGCCATAGTAAACATCCAAAATCACGAGTAGAATCAGATTTTATAATGTAACGCGATGTATCAACCCTTCGAACCATCCTATCAGGCGTGAATTCCAGGATAGTAGATACGGGACGAGGCTTTGTTCTGCCGCTCAGCGAATCGAGCTGCCTACTGAAAGGCCGCTCTATTACCGGCATAGCTATAGGTGCCACGAAGCTACAGAAAGCTGGATATTAGTGAGCGGTGGTTGTTTTTGATAAGAGAAAAAAGAAAAGCTTCACAAAGCCGCAGGCAGAAAAGGTTGAAGACCTGTCAACAACAAGTGGGTCCTCGTATTGGGCTAGCATTAGTCTCTTCGGCCCTTCATTTGCCCATAGCAGATATCCGAGGTTGCCCCGAAGTGGGGATCTCACTTTTGGAACGCAAGAAGTTCTTCCAGCTCCCAAACCCTCCATCTCCATTTCTTCTCCCAGAACTTGCAACCGCCAACCAACGGACAGAAAGGACAGATCATCATGGAGACCCTCGCGGAGGAGCCATGGAATGCGGTCATCTGTGGCACTGGCTTGCGGCAATCCCTACTGGCCCTGTAAGCAATGGCCTTCCTAGGGTAGCGTTTGAGAGACATGATCTGACTGACCCAGTCTGCCCCCCCGCTGAAGAGCTCTCTCGCGATCGAAGAAGCGCATTCTTCATATTGATCCGAACGGCTATTACGGCGAACACGAAGCTGCGTTTAGTCTGCAGGAAGTGGAGAGCTGGGCCGCCGCTCATGCGGGGAATGGCGAGACGGGTAGGGGAGAAGACCCTGCTGGGTCAAGCATCTTCCGGCGCGCAAGCGTCTGGAAACATGAAGAGGCTGATGCCCTGGGGCTCTCCTTCTCGAGGGCTTATTCCTTGGCACTAGCACCCCAGATTATCCACAGCCGTGCGAAACTGCTGGAGCAGCTTGTATCGTCGAGAGCATTTCGACAGATTGAATTCCTCGCAGTCGGCTCGTTCTTCATATACGATGACGCCGCGACCGAGGACACCCCGTCAAGGTTGACTCGAATACCCAGCAGTCGTGAGGATGTGTTCTCAACACAATCAATACCCGCGAAGTCCAAGCGATCACTGATGAAATTTCTCAAGTTCGTTGTGGATTACAACTCGGAAGAGAACACGTCGGTATGGGAGGGCCAAGCCAGGCAGCCACTTGCAGATTTTCTTACATCCGAATTCAAGCTGGACGAGACGCTACGAAAGTATATTCTCGCCTTGACCTTGACACTGGATGGTACAATCGGTGTGGAAGATGGCCTAGCTACTATCCACCGGCATCTCACCTCTATGGGTCTTTTCGGCCCTGGGTTCTGTGCAGTCTATCCGAAATGGGGTGGCATTTCGGAAATAGCACAAGTGGCATGTCGTGCTGGCGCTGTGGGAGGCGGTATTTACATGTTAGGAACTAGCATGCATATCGAGGACGATGGAAGTGATGGCCTGGTTTCACTGAAGCTGTCAAACGAAGTTACCATTTTGGCTTCCACTGTCATATCTTCCCAAGAGCAACCTTCGCCCGATGGGCAAGCGATAAATCGACTCGTCGCCGTGGTTAATTCGCGACTCGAAAGTTTATTCGAGGTCGTGGTCGAGGGCTCCCCCATACCAGCAGTGGCCGTTGTAGCGTTCCCCCCGGGCTCCGTCAGCAGCGGCGACGCCTCAACATCAACAAATCCGGTTTACGCCTACGTACACTCGAGCGACACGGGCGAGTGCCCCACAGGCCAGTGTGAGTCTTCACCTCCCGCTCTCCACGCTCTTTCGCACCTGGTGTTATGATGATCCAACAATATGAATACTTATCTACATTGTCTGAGCTATGCTTTGACGAGACCAACCTCTGACAACCTGATTGCACCATCGTCTTCTTACTCTCTCAACCCCCCTCGCGAATCTGGCCTGGGATCTGAGCTGACAAGTTTTTCTGTATAGGCGTCATCTACCTCACAGCATCCGCGGGGTCGGACGCGCCACAGATCCTCGAGTGCGCCCTCGAGTCTCTGCTGCGAGCAGCCGCGCCGCCGGGCGAGACGCCCGTCGCGCTGTACAAGCTGCAGTACGTGCAGTCGCTCAGCGGACGCGAAACCACTAGCACCGCTCGCGGCGGCGCCACGCTGTTCTCGTTCCCCTCGCCGTCGCTCAGCCTCTCATTCGACGACGGGTGCTTGGATGCGGTGAAAGCAACCTGGAAGCTCGTGACGAAGGACGAGGTACCCGAGGACGAGTACATGGTGTTCCAGGACCGGGAGGGCGTGGACGACGACGGCGATGGCGTATACGAGTAGACTAGACTGAGATCACCTGAGATGGTGGCGCTCGAGTACGTACGTAGTTGATGCATGCATGACACGAGTAATGAGGAATGCGAACTAACTATCTTAACGATCATCATGATGCTCATCATTACCACAAATCGTGAAGCTACATGTCTACTGCCTAGGCAAAGAAAGCGACCCTAGTGAGGAAAGGGGAGGTAGTATCTGATGAGAACGTGCAAACCCATGACTCGTAAATGACCTCGACGAGGGCCTAAGGCGCAGTCCAACGATCGTTTCCATCACATCTCGTTTCCATCATATCGACCCTCCAATAGTGGCCGAGTATACCTATAATCCGCTACGGATCTCAACGCAAAAGCAGAATGGCCTCGGGAATCTTCGTCTCCAACCAAATCGCAATCCCCAGAAATCCCTCCCTTCCTTCGCAGATCGCCTCGTAACCCTCCCATTGCCCTTTATCCATGAACGTGGCAGTGATGCCACGAGGGAGTCTTAGGTCATGGTATTGATATGCGTGTCTCCCTCCCAGTGTGAAACATCTGCATGCGTGTATGCAGCCCAGTCGTCGCCAGAAAGGAATGAAGGCCGGAATAGAGAACGCCCAGAAACGCCACAAGCGGGACTACGAATAGTAAAATGAAGATGCCAACCAATCCATGCTTTCGGGCGTGACCGCCTCCGGCTTTCGGGTTAAGCAACGGGCGGCAACTTGACGCCAAGCCAGATGTGGCCGTGCGGCGTGACCGGGTCCCCGTCCTGCTGCACGTACATCTGGTCCTTGGTCGCCAGGCAGAGGGCGTGGTAGAAGGCGTGGGCGGCGGTGGCGCGGGCCGTCTCGCGGGGCACGAAGATGTCGTCGAAGGCGATCCACTTGCGCCCCCTCTGCACGTCGTCATCCTCGCGGCGCTCGCCGTGCTCCCGTACGGCCGACTCGATGAACGACAAAAAGTTCTTGCCCTCCAAGTCGAGCGCGGTGCGCAGGCGCTCGTTTTGCTCCTGCGTGTTCAGCTTCTTGGTGAGCTCTCCTCCCACGGGGCCTCCAAGGCCGTCAAAGGAGTCGTCGTGAGAGCCAAGGCCGCCGCCAAGGTCGAAACCGTCGTCGCCAAGGCCGGTGGGCATGTCGTCGCTATAGCGAACAATGTCTTGGACGCCGCTGTGGTGTTTAAGAGGGCTGGATGGTACCCGGCGACCCCTTTGGACTGAGCCGGGACCGCGAACCGAGGAAGGCACGGCAGAGGAACCACGATTCCATGGCATCTGCATGGCCGACGAGAGGTGTTCGGACATGGGTTCTTGAGCCTCGCGACCGATCTCCGGAGGAGGAGAGTCGCCGAGGAGTGGGCCAAGGTCGAAAGCATCGTCGCTTCCAAGACCATGTGCCTGGCCATCTTGGTTATTGCCGTCGTCAAGACGGGCCCTGACGCGCCGACCTGTTTCCTCTTCATCGTCTTCGATAGCCTCGGAAGCAGAACGACGTCTACCTCGGGGCTGCTCAGTCACCTGGAGTCCAGTGAGAGCAGTGTACAGAGAGTCCCCTGAGAACTGGAGGGCGAGGGGGTGAATCATGCCAGGGATGCCGAGATTCTGTCCGATGTTGCCGATCCCCAGGCCGAATGTCAGGTGGATAGCATTATGCTTGGCCTGTGCTGCAGTGGTGGAACGCATTCCGTGCGCACCGCAATTCCGAAGATAATCTGTTTGCCAAGCACTCAGTTCGTTCCTGGAAATTTGAGTCCCATCGTCTGCTTGGATAGTGCGTCGCTTCCTTCCTCGTCGAACAGCTGCTCGCTGGGCAGGAGCTTCGTCCATCTGGAAGGCATCGTGCGGCTCTTCCCATTGTGGGAAGGCCTCAGCCGCTGGAAGTGGCTCCTCGTCCATCATTACGATATCGCCCTGATCGCCACCATGAACTTGCTGAGCGGGATGTTCGGTATCATTCCTCGCTCGCCCTTGTTCTTCGATGCCCAGAATGGGAGGAAATTCGGGTTCGTCTTGGAAGATGGCCGGAACTGCCCTCTCAATGATGTTTCCGTCCTCGTCTATCTCCATTCCCCAGTCTTCGGCACCAGCTACATCGACTTCTTGTAAGTGAACCAGTCGCTCATCACCCGCCATACCGCCTAGCTTCTGTGCGGATGAAAGACCTTGAAGGCCGAAGGGGGAATCCCGACGACTAGGCGTATCCGAGTGATGGATGTCGAGTTCGATTGGGAAGCCGCCCCGACCAGAGCTTCCGGATCCAGAACCTTGAGAGCCTCCAAGCGGAGACATTTGAGAAGAAGTCTTATTCGTTGCCTGACTCGCTACCAAGGCGTCGAGGTCAAATTTGGGCAGTTGCATGTTAGGGATGAAGGCGGGATCGTTGTCGATTGTGAGATTCTCCGGCCTGTGGCAAGTCAGAACACAACAGTTCCGTGCTGACCCTGGATAAGTTGGTGACACCTACTTTGCCTGGCCAGCTTCTGGGTCAAGATGTTTGTCACCAAATTTGGTGAAGAACACGTGCATGGTGTTCTGTATCTTCTGTGCGTCACTAAGCATGTACGTGCATTGCTGGTTGTATACTCGCGAGACCCCATAGAGTAGATTGCCCTGCAAGCGCAGGGCAATGGGAGCGCCGGGGTCCAGGATCTTGTCGCATGCTTTCTCCACGTTGACCTCTTGAATGGCCTTACGAGTGACTTTCCTGGTGCTTGACTTATTGCCGATGGTTGCCACAAGCCTGTCGTGAATTTAGCAGTGTGGACGTGTCCGGGACAGAATAGGAGGAGAACGCCCCCAGTAAGCTACAGAAGATAGGGGGTAATAGAAGTCTTACCAGATTGTGGCGACACCATACTGGCGACTAGTCAAGACTACGATATCACGTTAGCTCGGGTTCGTGCCTGGTTGGAGTGAGCGAGCTGGGGCTCACTCTCATGACTGTAGAACATGATAGCAGCAGGAGGCACTGCCGCGTCGAACACGCGTCCAACAATGTTACGGAGGAACACTAAAATTAGCGGGAAGTATGGATATAAGTAATAGGAGGCAACCTCGAGTCCGCGTGTGAGATATTGGGTATTGGTTTGAGTTGTAGGATTGATGAAGTTGTGAAAATGCTGAGGATGGCTAACCGAGGAAAAGAAGAGGTTGAGGTGGACGGGATGGTATCGCGTTTACACGTCAGCGAAAGGAAAGAAATGGACGCGTCGCAGGAGTTGAATAATCATCCGACTGCGAGGGAAGGCGCGATCAAGAGCAAAGGGCGTGGGGGCGTGCAGGATGTGTTGATACACCATTCAAACCGATTGTCTGCCTCGTGCAGGTAGTTAGTACCTATAACCTTTTGCCTATAGAGGCAGCATCGAAGATTTAAACCCTTATCGGAGCTCGATGTTTCAAAAGTTATCGGTCTACTGCTTTTACCAAGATATCAGCGCTCTTGGAATCCCATAGGGGTAAAGGATATCACGAAACACTTATAAACATTATTGGCATGCTTAGCCGTGTCGTTCAAAAAAGGGGTAAACTACTAGCCTTAGGTTAGCTCGCCCGCAATCGTTGCAGTATCTACTTTTTTTACTCTTTGTTAGTACTAGAAGCAACATATATCGCGAGATAAAACAACCCAACGAGCACCCGACCATTAAACAATAGTTAGTTGCTTAAGCATTTAACAATAAACAGGATGGTTGAATGTTGAGGCGGCCGGGGGCCCCCGCGCGGGGGGTAGTGATGCAAATGTGAGAAATTTGCTTAAAAGGGCATGGCAGATGGTCGGTCATCTGCCATGGAGATCCCCTGCCTCGGTTCTTGAGGGTACCTGAATGGTTGGTTGTCTTGATCGGGCAAGTCTTTGCCAAGTTACTACTACGACTGCGACTGAAATAAAAAGGGGGGAGGGGTTCGAGGACCGAGGGGTTCAACCACATTCAGCGGAGAAGTCTGTGAGCAATTGGCGAATTGGGCCGTCTATTTAGACTGGAAAGCATGGTCCCTCCAGGTCACTGGGCTAAGTCGACATTCTCTTGACAGATAGCCTAAGACTCCTACGACCATGAACACAATGGTCGACTTCACAACCGCAGTACATACCTAGTTCTTCGTTTGGAGGTCTTTCGGACCTGGAATAAATTCAGCATCCAGTCAATGATACGAATCCCGCCTGGTGTCTCTGCCTTCCAACTTGATCCAAGCACGCAAGATGATCAAATCGCCTCTTCCCCTTTTCACTTGCTTTGGAAACCGATACTTATTAAGAATATGAAATGAGTCTAACACGAAACCGAGTACCAGGGACGCCGGGTGCTCCATAGTGGCCCCAATATTTCGTACTCGTCAATCACAAACAAGCATCCCAATCTACAGGGTCCCAACGCCGATGCTATGCTGCCAAATGCGCCCTCCACCGCTACCTATGCAAGTAAACCAACCAGTCCATCCCCTCCACATGGTCTGCCCCCTCTCACCCACTCACTTACTCACTCACTCACTTTCGGCCTCTCTCCGGCTTCAACACGAGCCACACGGTCACAAAGAGCAGGGCGGTGGCGACCAGTAGCAAGTCGGCGGAGAAGCCGATGAGCCCGTTCCACCTTGGGGGCGGCCCTCCGCCGCCGGGTCCGCCACCGCCGCCGCCGAGGATGACGCCGGCGATCGGGCTGCCGATGAGCAGGGAAGCGCCGGCGACGAAGCAGACCATGCCAAGGCGCGTGCCGACCCGGCCCATGTCGCGCGTGAGGCTGAAAGTGGCCGCCGACTGCATGCCGACGACGCCGCCCGAAACGGCGCCGTAGAGCACGGCGAAGGCGGCGGTGCCGGCGAAGGAGTCGCGGATGCCGAGCCACGCGAAGGCGAGGGCGCAGCTCGCAAGGGTGCTCGCGGCCATCACCAGCGCCGGCTGGCGCGTCTTGTCGGAGATGTAGGGCGGTATGATCCGCCCAAGCACGCTCCCGGCGTTCATGAGCGTCACCATGTACGACGCCGAGAACCCGCCGGGCGCGAGGCGGTGGTCGATGGTGAAAAGCTCGATGTAGAAGAACGGGATGTACAGCGCCATGAAGGCGAACAGGCCGCCGGCTGTGAACGTCATGAACGACGCATCGCGGAAGGCGCTGGTGTCAATCAGGGCCCTGTGGTGTTTGGCCGGGGGCAGCCTCGTGCGCAGGAAGGCGAGCGGGATCACTGAGATCCCGAGCAAGATGAAAGCAATCACCCTCGTGGCCCACGGCGCGCCGATCTTCGGCTGGAGGTCACTGAACACGATCGGCAGCACGATGCCGGCGACAGGCGAGCCCATTGACACGAGCCCGGACGCTAGAGCGCGACGGCTCGAGAAGTACTGAGCTGTTACCGCGGTACACGGTCCAAAAATGGCACCACAGCCCAGGCCGATGCATATGCCCTGAGCCAGGACGATTTGCCAGAATTGCGTGCAGAGTGACGTAATGAACTGGCCGAATATGATCAGGAAGAGGCCGCTATAAAGCAGGTGGCGGAAGTAGCCAGCGTCGAAGAGCGGCCCGGAGACCAGGCTGCCGCACAGGAGGAGGCTTCCCTGGATCGACCCAACCCAGGAGATGTTGGATGACGAGCTCGTAGCTAAGGTGTGTTCGTAGTACGTCTGGTAGACCCCGAACGTATTCACAAGTCCGAAAGTGCAAAAGAGAACACACCAGCTGCCCATCACCTGAACCCAAGCGTTGAGGCCGCCATCCGGGGGAGGCGCTGGGACATCGGTTTCCGGGGCGGAAATCCACGCCTCGTTCGGTTCGCTCGGGGTCGACGTGCCGGTCCCGGCTGCCGAGTCTAGCTCCACAGGTTTATCCATCTCAACCAAGACCGAAGTCGAGATAATATTGCGAGAGGGGCAAGAAAGCGGCTCAGACTCCAGGGCGAAGGTGAACAGAGTGAGCTCACAAGCGCCGCAGAGTCATTAGTTCGTCCGACGGCGAGCCTTTATCAAGCCGCTCCTCGCCAGACCCAGAGAGACCATGGCTGCCGACACAAGCTCCCGAGTAAAACTCTGTCAGCCCTACGGCCCAATGCCCGCCCGACCTTGCAAACGGGCCTTATCGTTCGACCCGCATGGTGAGCCCCTAACGGGCTACGAGAGATCATGTCATCATGGCGTGAGCGGAGCTTTGATGGGGCCCGAGGGATCGAATCCAGGAACGTCGCCGCATCCTGCGTTCCATTTCCGAGCTGCGCCCGACCCCGCAGACGAGGGCTGCGTCCCTTAGGTTACCATGAGGCGCGAGCTAAGTTCAAGCTGTTCGTTCTCGGACGGCAACTGCAGGATAATTTTGAGGTGAGATGGGGCCATTTCCTCGGCGTAGATTTGCCTAGAGCTGGAGCTGACCGCCTCCTCTCATTGGTCATGGCTGGTCTCGTTCTTGTTAGCCTCTCCGAGGGTTTTTATTTTCCCTGTGTTTGACCCACTTGCTCCTATTTGCCACGTGAAAATTCCACTGCACCAACGTGCCCGACAACGTCGTAACCACACGTTCTCTTACATACTTAGGGACGAAATACAGCAGCGAACAAGCGTACATTTCCCACTCGTAGCACTCTCCAGTAAATATCTTTAAGCATAGGTAGTACAGATTCGAGATAGAAGGGATTCGGCCCGTGCAGATCGCCTCGCATATATTTAAAGTTCGTTCGTGGAGGTCTCTGTTCTGGTCCTCTCGGCCCAGAGATAGCGATACCTGCGGGAGGATGTCCATGGCCAACCAGATAGCGGTTTAACTGGAGGTTGAGCAGATATCACGTCTCCACCGGCTGCTCCTCTCCTTTTACCCGACCTGATCCCCTTTCATTACACGAACACACATGTCCTTATTTCCGATTCTCCCTCTTCCCTGGGGACATATCGTGAGGACGTCTGTGTCAGTGTTGAAGCAAGTCTTACAGTGAGGCCAGCCAGCCTTCCCTGAAGTATTCTTCAACTGATCCGGCAACGCGTACAGCATGGCCGACGGCAGCGTTCTCAACGAATAAAAGAGGCGTAGCTCATGAGCTCCGTACCCATTGAGATGCGTCCGCTGGCATCAGCGTGAGAACGTGTTCTGTGCCCGCTGGCTAGCACGTAAGTCTAGTCGCCCCGGTCCATCGCGGTATCATGAATTCTCTCCTGGCAGCGCTCCCCGGAGGCAAAAGCGATATTAAGCCATGCATGCTTGTGTCGGATTAAGCTACCTAGTTAGACTGAAGCAATTGGTATCAAAAACCACAGATGAAAATAGTCCAATTTAGCGGAATTTCGTGCATCGTGCCATTCATAGAACGAAAACCACGTCACGTCTCGCCCTCATGCCTTGATACCCCTTTCCCCATCGGCTGATTCAGGAGTTACCCACTCTTTCGGCTTCACTCTCTCAAAACCGGTGACCGAATCGGGTACGACGCTGTAATCGCCTTCGAACCAGACACCTCCCGAGAAAGCCTTCCTGCGCCCGGCTTCCACCTCCTCCAAGGGCAGGACCGGTCCATCGCCCAACACGTGCCTACGGTGCCAGGCGCCGACGAACATGCCCTCGGGATCGACGCCCTGCCGCACCTTGCGCCACTCCGTCAGGTTGCTGCCGTACATGCGCTCGATCACCTTTCCGTCCGTCTCGAAGTTCTTCGCCCAGTGCGGGCGGCCGCCCAAGTCCCGCATCAGCCACTCGAACGCCTCGTAGTACCGGTCTCTGCAGGTCGGATCCGTGTGATAGGGCCTGTACAGTATGGCATTGAGATACAGGGTCGGTCCGTCCTCGACCGTGGGGTCGAGGTACGCCCTCGGAGTTATATTTCTGGTATTTGCGGACGAAGTGTCAGATACCCGCACCTCCACGGGGGCGTGTACGTATATGCCCTCGGAGGAGAACGGAATGTTGTGGGGTACATAGTCCGGGTCGTTCGGTGAGAGGTGGTTGAGCCAGCTGCTGAGGCGCCGTAGTGCTTCTGGTCCCTTTTGTAAGGGGATGGCCCACTCGTTCACGAATTGAGAGTAAAGACAGTTCATCAAGAGTGCTTTCCTACTGGGCTGGACAGCCTCCGTACTTGTACCATTCCTAAAACCATATTGCATGCCAAATGTGAACCATTCAACCCATGGTAAGATACGCGGGAACCATTGACCTAGGTATAATAGGTTATGGTAGACGTAGTAGCCCAACGTGCCTTCGTAGTATGATGACGGCGGGTCGTAATGTGGCTCTGATGATTTCTGCGCAGACCACGTAACCGCCCTTCTGGTGTATGGGAACCACCAGACCCTAACATATTCAGCATGCGTCCAAAGGTCTCGATCCCAACGGTTCAGCATCTTGACGTCGGCGTCAATAACCTGCTTCCATCGCAAAGTGAAAGCAGGGACCGCACGGAACGTTATCTCGGTTATGATACCTAATGCACCCAAAGAGAGGAGTGCGGCGCGGAATAACTCGGGATTTTCGTCCGATGAGCAGAGTTTTGTAGTGCCATCCGCAAGCGTTATCCGTAAGGCCGGGATGTTTTCAGACATTAGACCATGCCGAAGACTCGAGCCATGTGTACCGGTGGAGATAGCTCCGGCAATAGACTGCTCATTGATGCTACCCAGATTCGGCATTGCGAGTCCATTCCTATCAAGCTCTTCGCATAACTGATACAGGCGGATGCCCGACTGTACGACCACCAAGCCAGTCTTCTTATCGACGCTGAGTACCCGATTATAGTTGTCGAGATTCACGAGCCACGAAGAGGTACAGGTTATCGAACTGGGCGAATGGCCGGATCCGGTCGTAGTAATGCGACGACGACATCTACCGGCTATCTTGATGAGCTTCTCGATTTCTGGGAGCGTTTCCGGTACAAGATAGAGTTCGGGCCGCGACAGGAAGGTCTTGGCCCATGTGCTATGAACATGGTGGATCCCGGCGCGGAACGGGACGCCGTCATTGCATTTTGAGAGCTCGGTGACAATGATAGGATCCATCATACGGTAGAGAGTATGGCGGCAACGGATCCTGCTAGAAGTGCCAACCGAAGAAAGACGCTGGTTGAACAGATTGTATTTCCTCCGCGTCTTCCGATTGAGTTGACCCGATATCTTCCGCGTCACAGTACCCGGGTCGCAATTGAGTTTTAACGATAAAGCTCCACGATGGTGTCAATCAATCAATCTGATTCAACCACGACCACAAGGGAAGGGCCAAATTTGGTGGGAAATTGAAGAGGAGAAACAGTAGGTAAGAGTCCCTCTCTTCTCCCCCTCCCTGGGTAGAGGTCGGCACCACTATAAGACATATCTTATGAGCTTGAAAATGCCGTTGTCCATTCAGCGAACAGGGGGCCCCGAAACTTTTCTAGCGGGGCTGGCGGGCGTACTCTTGGGTCTCGCGTGACCCGCGGGACCCGCGGGATTCTAGATCTCCGACGCCGCTTATGATTGGCTTATCTATATGATGTGCTTATACCGTATTAACTCGATAAATTGAGGAAAAGCTAGGGAACGCTTCTAGATATTCAAAGCCTAGCTTTGCAGTAATTTGCACCTATCTACGGCTTTTAGCCGCTTATAGCCTAGCTGCCGTTAAGGGCAAATATCAGATTTTGATTTTCGCTATAGGCTATTATACGTAATGATTAAAGATTATATATTTTTGAAAAAGCCCATTTAATATGTAATATTCAGTGTAACTTAAGATACAGGTTTTTTCCTGTTATTATATGTGATTATGGGACCCCTTAACCTTAAGTTAATAAATTCTACGCCTTGCCGCCGTCCCGGGTTACGTCCGAAGCTATTTAGGGACCGTGTTATTAAGTGTACAGCTTTTATTAAGCGTGTTAAGTGCTTTTATTTAAAGGCGAAGAAGGTTGAGGTTTTAACCTGGTTATATATTTATCTTATCCCGTCCGCCGTTAAAGTAATGCGTTTACGGAGCAGTACCGTAAACCCCTTTGAAAGTTATCGACGGCTTACGTATAATAAAGCTTATGGTTTTTTTAAGATACCTTTAAAAACGATCGAAAAGTAGTGGAAAAATTAGTTAGTTATTTTAAAGCATTTTCCCCGTTATCGCTTACTATAGTACCCCTAGTTTAAAACGGAGTTATTTTAAGAATTTTTTAAAATTAAATTATATAACCGTTTTATTACAGTTATATAGTTCCGTAAGTATAAACGCCGTATATAGGAAACGATATATTTTCGGTTAACTTTTACATTTTTAAATAAGTAATTTTAAGCTTTTTTTAACGGTATTTTATCGTACGAAAATATATTATTAAGGTAGTTATATGTTTTTCGGATAAAATAGTTAAAATCGTAAATAAGTTTTTATACTTTATATAACGTATATTATAGCTATAACCGTATCCGAAGGATTTAGTTAATAGGCTGGAATATATTTTTAATTCTTTTTCCGAATATAATTTTCGTTTTATATTTAACCGTTTCCTACGTTTTCGAATTTTTAATATGGACGAGATTCCGTTTCCGTTTAAGTATATAGATAGTTATATATATAGCCTTAAAGGTTTTCGGACCGTTACCGCGAAGTCGGATTACAGTGGTTGGGATAAAAAATAGGTTACCTTAATTTTTTTTTTATATGGGCTAATAGAAGAGGGCAAAAGAAATTAAAGCCTAAAATTATCTTTTACAGCATTCCCGGAGACCGTTTTTAAATACCTAACGAAAAAAAAGAAATAATACGTAACCGGCATAAAAATCTTATTTAACGAAAAAGTATATAATAACAAAAAGATTATAATATATATCGTAAATAATTTCGGGGAATATACGGATAACAAAGATACGTTATTAGTTATAAATATAGTAACGTTTTATAAAATTCCGAATTTTATAAAATTCCTTTGCGGTTATAAAATTATTACCGTACTTATTTTATCTGGCTGTATAAGCTTTTTTCAGTTTTTAAATATAATTATTAATAACCTTTTTAAGGAATAGTTCGTTAAATTTATAAAAAGATATATTGCCAAAAAAAAAAGAATTAATATTTTTAGTAATAAGGAAGTTTTATAGCGTAAAATGTTTCGGATTGCCGTATGATAATTGTATATATCGTTTAATAAGTTTAAAAGCGTTTTTTTAAACGGGAATACTTAATATAAAAAGCGTTCCGTAATTATAGGATTAATATTTATTTTAACGGTAGTGAAAATAATTTTATTAATATTAAGGACGTTAATAATTTAGAAATAAATTTTATAAGGTAGAAAACGGTAAATAAAAACGTTTTAAAAGGATATAAAATTATTTCCGAAGTTTTTAATATATATTACAAATTCCGTTACGTAATTAAAAATTATTTCCGTTAACGTATTAATTAAAGGAAATTTACGGTCCCTAAGTTAACTAAAGCTTATAAAACTAATAGCTTAAAGGTAGCTAGAAAGAAGGATGATTTAATTAAAGTTTTTAAAACGTAAGAAGAGAATATTATTTAGGAAAAATTAGCTGTAATTATGTAAATAACTTTAACATCATAATAATTATTATAATATCGCTTATAACACCTTGCAAAATAACAGGAAAAGTAACAGGAAGTTTCAAGGGACCCTGGGTGCTATTAGGTGGCAAACAATCCACACCCAATTTGTGTGGGTGGAGTTGGAAATAACATGTTGCCACCCTTGGCGCCAAGCCGTTAGCTTTTCCTCAATTTATCGAGTTAATACGGTACTTCTAATACAGGCGCTCTGTCGTCAGTCCATCTGATAAGAGGACGCATACTATCGGGCAGCTACTTGCAGATAGATAGCGTAGACGGGGTTTGGCGCCGGCTGCTGCCGTGCGTAAGGAACGCCGGTGGTTGTAATTCTTGGCGTCCGCAGACCAGGTGCCTCCGATTATATACCCCTAGCTTTGCTGCAGAGGATCAGGAGTCGATAACTATGCACTGTACTGCACACTACCCAGGCCTGCCAGGTAGCTCACATATTTCCAGCTTTTACGAGTCTTCTGCGCGGGCTTGCTGACCAGCTAGTCAGTAGAGGGGGAAGGGCCGGATACGAAGACGAATAAAGAAGTAGTATATATTGGCAACTATGGGAGAAATACATACGGGCAAATATGGTAGAAATGCATATTGGCAAGAATAGACTTAGAATACACAATCGACTCTGATGGCCGGAGGAAACAATGTCCGACAAGAACTTGTAGAACATCGCTCGTGCCGAATGCGGTCTCGAAACTAGAGAATACTATATATTCCCTTTAAAGTTATGTCACGAATGATGGTATGATTGCATGGGATAAGCCAGACATGATTTATAAATCGTCCATTCGTTTGATCTCGTAGCTCTTTATGCGTCTAACTTTAGCTTCTCTAGCATATTATCGATCTTTTGCAGAAGGATCTGGTAGTTTATGGCGTCTGATGCGAATTCATCCTCAGCGACCTTCCCGTCTAGAGTCCGCATAACGCCCTCTCGTCCCTCTATAGCCGGCGCCGCGGCTTTAACGGCACCGCTCTCTGGCTGCGCACCCTGTAGGCCGTCCTGGCTGATGTCGACCGACGCTATGATTCCGTTCGAGCGGGAAGCCAACGCCTCTGCCGCCTCGGCACCGATCTCGCCGTCCTCGTCTAGCATCCCGTCCAAACCGGCGTCCTCGAATCGAAGTCTGAATCGTTCCGACAGATAATATCGGATATCGTCTAGTAGTTCGATGGTATCGGTTTCCTCTCTCGTCTTGAGTCTTGCGGCACTCTCCTTGATGAGGTCGGCGAACTCTTCTTCGTCAATGTAGTCCTCTAAACGATACGCCAAGTACCGAGCGGCAAACTCCTCCAATCGCTGGACCCGCAAATCCCAAGCCGCGTGGATGACGTCGTAGACATTGATAGGTTCAACCTCGACCTCAACTTCGTCGCCGTCTTGCGTACGGGTTCGATCTGTTAAGACGTTGTTGTTGCCGCTGCCGAGAGTACTGATGGCAACGGCGGCTTTTGTCTTGAGCTTGTCGAGGAATAGCATATCTGACACATAAAGCAGGTCGAGGCCATACTCGAGCGGACACTCAACCCTCTCCGTGTACAGGAAAGTAAGCACGATCTCCAGAACCTCGGGCAAGCAGTCGACCTTTACGATGTGTAGATTGTCTGACTGCTGAGCCTCCCGGAAGCTGCTCGAGAACATGGTCTCAAAGTAAGGGCTTCGGATGAGCATCGCCTTGTGGACCGGGTACAAGACAGATCTGGGTTTCTTAACACCATTCTGCTCCTGCGACCGGCCTCCAGGCCCGACGGGTATCCCGTTAGACTCTTGGGGATGCTCGTCACCCTCCGTTTCTTGGTCTGCCCCTTCTTCATCTGCTCTCAATAAGCAGTCGGCAAACATTGAATTACCGTGCGGCCACTTAACCTCGTCGACCTTCCGGGGATCAACAAACATCTTGTGCCCGAGGACCTTGTCCCGAAAGAATCTCTCGATTTGCTGCTGAGCTCGATTGACTTCATCCTGATGCCTCTGTCGTGCCAACCGCCGGTCATTCCCGGAGAGAATAGCTTCCCACAGTTTCTCGATCTCTAGCTGCTTACTGATCTTATCAACACCAGTCAAGACCTCTTCTTCCGTGCTGGTACTTCGCGCATCGACTAGCTCCCTCGGGATGTCCCCCAGATATAGATATCTGATGACAAGGCGAAACGCTTCGATAGGAATTGAATGGGGCAGTTTCCATGTCGCCGTCTCCGGTGCTTCTGCAAACTTCTTCTGGAAATAAGGCGAACGTGTCGAGAGCAGGAATTTATGAAGCCCAAAGGATTCGGACGCCTCCTGCAAGACAATATCTGAAGTTTTCGGCACGTGTCTTGATAGCAAGGAGGTAATGTGGGCCGCCCAGGGTTGCAGCGGATCTGTAGACTTCGAGTAGTCATACTTCAGGAGCAGATTCCTGATCTTGTCGTTCAGGGCATTGTAAATGCATCTCTCTCCCTGGAAAGTGTCACGTTCTGCCAACGCCCCTGATTCGAGCAGCAGCTCAACTAGCTCATAATGCCCACACAAACTCGCCTGAGACGAGAGTTAGCTATCAGGGCTTGCAGCAATGTCTATTCTTCGCCACAGTGCAGCGCGGTGTTCAATACTCACTATTATCAGCGGCGTATAGTCAAATTTGTCTTTGCCGTTTAAGTTGACGCCGGTGGAGATCAGCTCCTGGACTCGCTTAAGGTTCCCTTTCCGGCAAGCCTCCAGCAGCTCATTGAACTCGTCGCTCGTATCAAGGGGGTTCTCATCGCGAAGCACACCGCTCTTCACGAGTTCGATATCATCTTTAAGCTTAGCCTCGAGTTCATACTTTCTCAGCACCATGGTAGAATAGATAATCAGAATACTCGATGATAGTTATTGCTGTCCTAGAGCCTAATGGATGGATGGTGGAAAATTAGGGAAAGTTTTCATCGAACCCACCACGTCCGATAACCCCGATGAGGAGATCAAGCCCAGGTACATCTATTCGAGCATCGCCTGGCATGTGGTTTGTCATGAAAATCTGCCTACCAGCAGCTTATAGCTAGCCCTTTGTACAGTGGTGGCGATATGACGTTAGCGGGATCGGAGCTCTCCAACCGAGACTTGTATCAGCCTTATCGCGTTATCGCGTTATCGATACTGGATACCCAGCTCTGGAGCCAACCAGCCAACGCTCCGACTCCGTCATTCCCTCCGTAGCGCTAGCTGAGGTTGCTGTGGTCACCGGCGGTTTGTTGACGCTAGTACAGAAACAGCGAAGCCATCACCTAGTTGACTACACGTACCTAGTAGAGCTTTCGATGTTTTACTGCCTAGACGCACACTCGTAGTTTTCGTATTCCCTGCATGTGATCATTTCTTCTCCTACATTTCACTACTGTGCAGGCACTCGCAACCTTGAAACTCAATTCCTTTAGTCAACCGAGTTTCAAGCAAAGTCTTGAAAGCTGCAGGAAGCCACTTCTCTTTACACTCCTTCCTTGTCACACACATACCCTCATAGCCTATGGCATAGCGGAGCCACCTCAAGATTGTCGAACGTGCATTGAAATCATCATGGGGGAGTCCGATAAATATGAAGTCTTGGAGAAGATCGGTAAGCCGCCTCGTGCTTTGTCACAATCTCGTTGGGGACGTTCACTGGAAGAGAATGCTGATGATGGTTCATGGTTGCAGGTCATGGCTCCTTTGGAGTCATCCGAAAGGTCAGAAGAAAAGCCGACGGCTTTATCATGTGTCGAAAAGAGATCAGCTATCTGAAGATGTCGCAAAAAGAACGTGAACAACTACATGCCGAATTCCAGATCCTATCGGGGTTGAAGCACCCCAACATTGTTGCCTATTATCACCGCGAACATCTTAAGATGTCTCAGGACTTGCACTTGTACATGGAGTACTGTGGAAACGGTGATCTGGGCCGAGTAATTCGGGAGCTCTCTCAGAAGAATCAATACGCAGATGAGATGTTTGTCTGGAGCATTTTCTCACAGCTAGTCACCGCCTTATACCGGTGTCATTATGGCGTCGACCCCCCTGAGGTCGGCAAAAATATCTTAGGTCTCGGCCCCACTGCGAAGCCCAAGACGCCTGCTCCTTCGATAACAATTATTCACCGCGACTTGAAGCCTGAGAATAGTGAGTCTGCATCTGCTGTGTTAGGGATGTTGGCTGACCTCCAGTAGTCTTCCTTGCAGAGGACAATTCAGTCAAGCTTGGTGATTTCGGTCTATCGAAGATGATCTCATCTCACGACTTCGCTTCGACATATGTTGGCACACCGTTCTACATGTCGCCGGAGATCTGCGCCGCCGAACGATACACACTCAAGTCTGACGTATGGTCGCTGGGCTGTATAATATACGAGCTCTGCGCCCGAGAACCTCCCTTCAATGCGAAATCCCACTACCAGCTGGTACAGAAAATCAAGGAAGGGAGGATCGCGCCGTTGCCTAGAGTGTACTCGGCCGAACTCTTTGCCGTGATTAAGGACTGCCTCAGAGTCAACCCAGATCACCGACCGGACACCGCGACCTTGCTTAATTTGCCTGTGGTTCGCCTGATGCGGAAGGAGAAGGAAGCCGTGGAACTGAGCAAGATGCTCCACAACAAGAACGAGGCACTCAACAGGAAGATCAAGGAGGCCGAGGAGAGGCTGGGAGCCGAGAGGAACTCCATGCGCCAGGAAATCGAGGCATCACTGCGGAGAGAGTGGGAGGTTAAGGCGCGATTAGAGATTGATCGTCTGGTTAACGAGGAAATCGAGCAACTCCAGCAACGCTTCGAAGCCGAAGTCCAGGCACGTGTGCAGGAAGAACTCCAGAAGAAGTCAGTCACCTTTGGCGCTGTCGAGACGCAGGAATTCACATCCTCCTTGGCCAAATCGGACTTCCCCCATTCCATTGGCGGTGCCAGTACTGACTACGAGTTCCCCTCTACAACCGACATCACTGAACTCTCTATCGACTCTCCAGAACCGCAACCCCTCAAGAAGAGCACGAGAACGCCCTTTGGTCGAGCTCAGACTATGTTTGAGCGCCCTGCTGGAACACCCATGGACGTCGAAATGGCTTCGCCGTCCCCCATTGCAATTGCATCACTGTCCCTATCGCCCCGCCGTAACAACGCCACAAAGGCGCCTTCGGCACACCAGCCCACCATCTTCGATGGCACGACCAACAATGAGGGCAAATTCACCTTCCGGGATCCCGACAACGTGTTCGGAATGGACTCCGACGACGAGCAGTCCTTCACCATCGACTCGCCGACTCGCCCGCCGCGGCACCCGCCGAAGTCGCTTAAGAACCCCTTCGGCCCCAACCGCCCAGTCCTGAACGCCGCGAAGACGGCGCCCCCTAACCGCCTGCGCACCCAGGCCTCGGCCAAGGCGACGCCTCCTGCTGCGCCGGCCCCCGTGTCAGACCTCCAGTTGCGCCACCAGCCCAGCAACGGTGCTCTGCGCCATCAGCCCAGCAACGGCGCGCTCCGGGAGCGCTGCAACTCCCCTAACAGGAGGCTCAGCAAGATCCCGTCAGTCCAGAACCTCAATGGCGGAAGCGTCGAGAACGGCCACCACGGCAACGGCCCCCAGCGGAAGGTATCCGGCTCCTCCAAGCGGGATCCGGAGCAGCAGGCGTCCGGCTTCGTCTCCAAGGCGGCGGCGGCGATGGTGACGAAGAACAACGTCAAGGGCCGCACGCTGATCGAGCTGCAGCAGGCGCGCGCGGGCGGCCGCCCCGTCGACAGCGCCGTCTCGAGCGCCGGCAGCAGCCCCAAGCGCGGCGCCTTCAAGGACCGCGCCGCGGACCGCAGCGCCGGCAGCAGCACCAGCACGAGCGCCGCCGCCATGGAGCCGCCCGCCGTCTGGGACCCCGAGAAGGACGACATGCCCAGCCCGTTCCTCGTGCGGAGAAAGCCGATGGCTCGCGTCTAGTTCGCGTGATGCCATCTCGCGTCTCGGCTCCTAGTATCGTCTCACGATCAACCGACCCTACACTTGTATAAAATAGACCACTCACTCACCACAACTGAAGATACCGACTCTGTACGCGAGGCCTCCGAAGGCCTAATTCGCGCACAAGCACGCACACGCACATACACCACGACGGGCTCCTTTTCCTTTGTCTTTAAGGGGGATGAGGGAGACGGTTTTCGTTTCTGCGAACAGGGGAGTAGGAATCTTCATGACACGTCGGAAAACAACACGAAACGATCTGTTGGGGGGGTGGGGTGTTTTGCTGCTGCTGCTGTTTGGTTTGGGTTAGCACGCATTTTCCCCAGGGTTTTCACATCAGCATCATCGGCTTCATTCATAAACTTGCACACAGAGAGAGGCGGTTTACGGGCGTTTTTGACGAAGAGTGTTTTTTGAGCAGCTCTGTGTCCGGCTGTCTCCCACGTTCTCCATGGGGAGTTTTTCGGAGTTTCGGACGCAACAACCAGGCAGTTACCCCCGGATTGGATTGTGGGTTGCGAACTTTTGTGCATTGTGTGGATTGTTTAAGTACTTGGTGGCTCTTGTTTCTCTATTGTAATGAGCTCGCCTCGCTGACTGGACTGTTTTCGTCGGCTGTATTCGATAGACGCAGAGAGAGTTTTCGCGCTCTGTCTACTTGTGCAAATATGATGAAAAACAAAGATCAACCTAATCCTGATATTGGCCCGTGCCCCTTTTTGAGTGACCCCTAAAGATATAGAACATGTGTGTGGAAACCCCCTAGTACTTCGTAGCCTGCCTACGGTAGAACGCTGTGTGAGAACCAACGCCCCTAAGGCGATTATCATTCCACCTTGAACTCCGACGCATTATCAAAGAAATAGTTGCACCCCCGGATCTTCGTATCCAGGGTAGACATGAGACCATTCGCGGCCGCCATCCGGGGCTCTATCCCGCCAAACCCCGGTTACTCATCGCAGAAGAAATCAAACTCGGCGTCCGAGCTCGTCGGGAATCTCGTGAACGCGGCGCTGTTGCCGGCGTCCTTGCATTCGTCTGGCCGAACCGCCTCGTCGTCAGCCCAGGTCATCACAGTGTAACAGACGACAGCGCTGCCCCGTGCGTGTATCCCCAACACGAGGGAAACGGGAGTGTGCACGGCCCCGCTGACTATCCGTTTCGTGGAGGGGACGACCACGACGGACGGCGCCGATCGGGGCATAGCGGAAGATGGAAAGGGAGGAGGTGGTGTAGGATTATAGGAGACTCACTGTTCTGTCTATCGCAGTCCGACACGGCGAAGTCGACGGCGTCCCGGTTGGCGTTGGCCGCCCGCGCGCACTCGTTCTTCTGGTTGTCGCAGGCGCGGTTCACGGCGGACTGGTAGTCGGTCTGGGACGTAGAGCGCGTGCGTGTTAGTTGCGTTACGTAGGATCTCGCAGAAAAGCGGAGTAGAAAGTGAAAAGCTATAACGGACGGAGGGGATGGGACATTTGCAGCAGAGACCAAGAGAAAATAACGGGAGAGGGAAGGGGAAAGGGGGATTACTTACGAAAGTGTCGCCGTCGACCTCGAACGGACGCTCCGGGTCCGGAGATTGGGATATCTGCGGAGCGAGCATCAGGGGTTAGCCAACCCTTGGTAGTATAGTAGTGTTCTGTCTCATCTCATTCTTCGTTTCCCCATTCTCCCGTTCGCCCACTCCCCCCGATTCCTCGTTGCTGCCTTCTCCCGTCTTCTCAATCCCCGAGCTGGCTGGCCGTCCGTCTTCACCTCGCATCCGCGCGCACCATCATTCTCCGGCGCTCAACATCCGGAAAAGAAACAAAAGACGGTAGGGATGCCGAATACGTACCGCGGGTGCAGAAAACCCACCAAGCGCGCCCGTAAAAGCCTGCACATATACGGGGGCGTCGGTCAGTCGGTCAGTAGCCAAAAACCGGGCATTCGTTCTACCTAAGATAGGTAGATATTGGCACTATACCTGCAGGTTGAACGGTGAGGGCGAGGACGAGGACTGTCGCGGGAGCAGCAGCCCCTCCACGTGGAAGTCGAGCGCGAGGGCTCCGCCGGCGGAGACCTGCCGCGTCGCCGTTAGGCATGTCGCCAGCAGTAGGTACATAGCGCCTCTTCGGGCGTGCATGTTTGTGTGCTGGCCGGCGAGGACGGTCGTACTACGAAACGTATGGAATGCGACCCGACTCGGTGCGGGCGGGTATATCTCTCGAGATCTCGAGTCGCGGCTATAGTAGGGTACGTGTAATGTTGGATACCTCGGATCAAGCTACTGAGGCTCGATCAGGTAGCTGACGGGGCTGATCTGATAGGATATGATATGATATGGTATGGTATTTGCTCAGTCAATCAGTCCCGTCACATACCTACGTACGTATGCAGGTACGCCAGCGCCAATGCACATAGACATACAAACAGACATACAGAGAACACAGGAATGACAGCAATCTCGGCGAGGAAAACCACAGCAGCAACGAGACCATCAAGTCACATCATGATGCGGACGGGAGCAACAAAATAAGAGACCCGATAATAAGTGAATAAATTCGGTATATAAAAGGGGCCGATCATAGCGAACGCCATGCTATCACCGCATTGAACAACCTACATGGGGTAGCTACTTGAACGACGCAATATGTGGTTAGACTGGAGGTCATACGTGCGGACATAGGACCGGAACGTTCGTGGGCTGAAACCATCCTGAAACGGGCTGATCGTGGAAGATAAAGCTGAGCGCTGCCTCATAAATAAAGCATGACAAGAACACGTAGCAATGGCATGTGCTTCGTCATAAAAAGCTAGTAGAGTCCTCAAATCGAGTCTTCTTCGAGGCCGTTCCAACCAGTTTTGCAACAATCATGAGAACCCGAGTCTTCCCTAGAGCGTGTCTTCGCTTTGGGTATTGAGCGCTTTTTGGAGAGTCCTGATTTCGCTGGAATGCCGTCGGGAAAACGCTGTTGACGTATTCCTGCTAGGATCGAAGAGAATGGTAGTATGAAACTGTATAAAAAGTCTCGATATGCTTGAATGACGCTTAGATCGGAGATAGGGGAATATCTCTTTATATCTTATGCTCGTCACTGCCTACTTGACTCCTGATATGAGCACTCATTGCCTATCATGCAGTTCGCTGGACGGGACTCGTAGTTCACACCCGAAGCTCGTCAAGTAGCCATATCGTGGTTATATGTGCAATATATATCCATTAAGCTGCCGTTCTGACGGCTGTGTTGTATGCAAATTTCCGCTTTCCCTTGACTCCGTATGAAGCAACCAACACCATAGAATGAGTCTTTAGACATCAAAGCCCTTGCGAGCGTCAGACGCCTTAGAAATTGGACGCCGTGTTTGCTTGTGACGGCGCGTGATAGCTCTCGAGGGTACTCTGGAAAGGGCTGCGAGCGCTGGCACTACCAGCCGTGTCGGGCTTCTCCGCCGTACCGGGACCGCCGAATCCGTTGCCGTAGCTGACCAGGTCTTCACTCTCCTCACTGTTTCGTTGCTTGTTGCGCAGCCTCCAGTACATCAGAGCTCCAACACCTAGAATAATGGCACCACCAATGCCAACGGTAACACCGATGATGATGTTCTTTGTCTCGGGTGTCATACCAGAACCCGTTTGACCGCCGGGAGTGCCAGTGATGAGAGCAGCACCGGTTGTGGTTCGGGTGCTTGAGGTGGTGTAGACAGTTCTTTGCCCATTGCCATCATCGGCTGTGATAGTTTGGACTTCTGTGACGACAGACGTGAAGGATGAAAGTGTCGTGCTGGGTTCACTAATCTCACCACCCGTCGTGGTAGATGCCGTTGATCCGACAGATGTAGGCGCTCCGGTAGTCGAGGTATCAGTAGGGTCGGAAGAGATGGTCGGCCCCGCAGGAGGTGATGGCCCGGTAGTGGTAGTGGTGGTGGTATCGTCTTCGAGTGGTGGTGGTGGCGGCGTCGTAGGCGTAGAGACCTCCGTCGTGGTGGTGGGCGTCGATGTTTCTTCTGGCGGTGGCGTGGTTGTTGTCTGTTCGGTTGTAATTGTCGTTTGCTCTTCTGCCGTGGTAGTTACGGATGTCGTTGTCGGGGCGGTCTCTTCTGTTGTAGTCGTATCTTCCACCTCGACCGTACTTGTCGCCGGCGGTAGGGTGACGGAAATAGTGCCAGCATCGGGCGTGGTGGTTGTATCATCGTCTTGTCTCTTCGCGACATCTCCCTCGTGATGAACGCCGCCAAATACCTCGGCGTTTAGCCATGCGGCTTGGGCAACGGTTGTGACGGATAGTGCCACCATCAATAGGCGGTCGAAACGTGGAGGATGCATATTGACTCGTTGTATTGTACACTCCTTGGGTGGAAGAGGGGAGTGGATTTACGTCTTCCTCAGGATTGAGTGTAATGGACAGTCGAGGATCAGAAGGTTATGTTTCCAAGATAGATATCGATATCCGGGGTGACGCAATCGGGACTACGGACGGATGTGTCGGAGTGACACGAGAGACATACAGTAAACCTGACGATCGCGCAAGGTGAACGGATGCGTAGAAACAGGCAACTTAACGAAGGAAGAAATAGAAGATTGCGATTAAATTTCCGTAAATTGATCTGGCCGGTTCTTGAACAGCGGAAGATGGATGAATCACCAAACGAATGTGGGTTTGAGTGAGAGGCTTGGATTTGAAGAGAATCGGAGAGAGGGAAAACGAAACGAGTGTCGGGTGAGACTTGGCTGGGGGAGGTAGGTATTTGGTAGAGGCGAATGGATGGAGCGGAAGCGATGTTACATAGAGTGGAAAAAAAAAGGCTTCAAGGGGGTGGTCTCGTATTACCAAATGGTCCCTGCTACTGGAGTCTGCACAAAGACAAAAAGTGGCCCAATTTGTGCATGAAAATCCTGAAATATGTCCGACATGGCAGCTGCATGGCAACCACTAGAAGAGAGGATCCCAAAAGGGGACCCCTACATCGCAGGAGACCTTACTTACTACGGTATTAGGGCAAACGTCTTCGCACACTGCCTTGGACTGACAGGGCCCGCTAGTGAACCGCCTAATACAAAATCAGTATAGTCTATACCGGGACCATGACAGAGGTACACCAGAACCAGCATACAAATTATTAACGTTCCAGCCCTTAGTCGTCACCAGGCACCAATTCTTCTGAGATACAAAATAAACGGTTAATAATATTTCCTAGTTAGTACTTTATTATTCCGGGCGGAAAACAACAGCTTTTTGTAAGGATATGCGCTAACTTGATATGAAAAGGTGTGGTGTGGCCATTAGCGCATCGACCTGGAAAGTGTGAAGACGTACCCCTAACACCATAGAATTCTGCGGTTACTAGCCGGTGCTAACATATTACATAGGCAGACTAGGTACCGTACTGAACTCTTGAATACCTATGTACCCAGTGTACTGTTCTGTTATTCAAGTACCTACCTAAAAGTGAATATGATGAAGCAGGGTGGACGGGGGACCACATGCATGAGCCCCATGATCCATCTGCCCCGTAATGGCCGTGAATGGGGGCCGTGTTGGCGGCCTCCGATTTGTTAAGAGACTGGATGTGCCAACCCTTTATGGCTGGTCGTCCAGGCCCCAGATTGACCACCTTCCAATGTCCAGTGTTCCACCGGTTCAAGAACCGACCACTGGGCCCTATGGGGGCCGCCCGGATTGGCAGCAGCTTTGAGATGGCAGATGTTGTCAGGAAACGTTGAAACGGCAGTTCCATGATAGGGTACTGGTAGACCTCACATGCGACGCGAATGGTCCCCTTTTCGGGCCCACCCAAAAAGAAGTCTTACACCACATTACTGTATGTATGTATGTATGTACTTAATTAACGCAATAGCGCGGGCTGGCGCTCGGAATCCAAAAAAGCGCAATGTCTCTCTTTCTCTTTGTGATATAACTGAAACATTTCTCGCCGTTGAAATGAAGCAAAGAAACTCAAAATCAACGTCTTTCCATCCTCAATACATAAGTACCGTCTGCCCTGCCGCCTCATTTGCCTCTTAGGCCTAGCTATATAAGTAGGTGGCTAGGGCTGACGGGCGGCCGGATCTCAGCCTAGGAGCGATGGGGTTGGTGTCACGCACACACTTAGTTTTACCTGAATCTCGCAATGTTCTTCCTCCCTTGGCGCCATAAGATCCTTGGCTTACCGGGCCACTAATAACAGTGCTTTACAAGCCACAGAGACGATCAAGAGCAGAAGCGGGTGGCGAGACGAGAGATACGTTCTTCCCCAATAACGTTGCATCGATTCCCGGCAGACGTCCGCTGCACTGTCTTGCGGAAAGGGGTATGCGAGAAAGCTGCTGGTGACTGCAGACGGGAAGCCCGCCAGCCTAATTCATGTACGGACATGGTAACGCTGAGCCGCTCGCTACAAGATACATGCTTAAATGCGTACATGGCGCTTTATCCGTGATGCAAGCTCGGGTGCTACCGGGTGGACTCGGAAAGAAAATATGAAAAGGGGTCAAAAGGTTCGAAGCCGTGGTGTTCTAATAAGGTTTCGGTGCCGTCGCCGAACTGTGGGTTTGTTAAATCCGGTTGAATCGCGATCCCAGAAAGGACGGCCACAGCCGTTGCTAGGCGCCAGACTGGAACGGGTATGCCGCTCCCGGATCCAATTGAACTCGGGCGTCAAGATATACCCAATTCAGAATGATAGAGGAATACTGCTTGATCACTAGCCTGTCCGGTTACATCAAAGTTGTCTTTGTACGGTAGGCATCTCCTACGCGAATACACGTCGACTGGCAAAAGCCGCATCATTCAAGCAAGTGCAATGTGCAAGTGCCTTTCGAGCCTCATTCCGTAGGACAAAGCATTGTCCGAGCCAAGCGGGAGGTTGACGTAAGGCTCTTACTATTCTCATAGCAGTATGGTCAAGTCCCAAGCGGCAGTGGACTCTTCCAGGGTGCTTAAGTGCTGCATTGCCGCATACACGTACCTATGACCGTGCGCCGTGATGGAACATGCCCCCAGTACTTAAACCAAGGTGTCCCCTACTTATAAATACTTATCGATCGCGGTTTGAAGAATGAAGCTGGGGGTGGCATAGGTAGGTAGGGCTGCATTGTCACGCGACTACTCGACGCTCCGGCGAACGGGCGGCACGGCCCGTGCTTCTTCCCATGTTCTGCATCCAAATAAGTTCGTGGTATTCGTTTCTCTTTGACTTCGTTCCTGTGAGCGCGGGTCTTTGGGCCTGTGTCTTGGTAACTCTCTCAACATGTTGCGGGTGCAAGTCGAAGGGTTGGTGAAAGAAAAAGCATCACCGCCTAACATGGGGGACGATTCTCAGCTTCCGACACCCGATATTTGATGGCGAAATTTGAACCCAGACTCCTACAAGCAACTCGGCTAGCGTTTGCTCCATCGCTACAGACTCAATCAGCAAGTCATCCAATCTCTATATGCCGTTACATCATCGAGCAAGTCAGTTCGTCGTGACGGTGGAAGCCCGGCAGGGCATCCAATTTGAGTCTCTGTAGGTTTAGTAATATTGCCTGTTCAACTGGGTCGCTTTTGACTCCATAGATGTTAAGGGTGTCACCGGGAGCCAGAGTAGAGGCTCGAATTCAACCACTAGACGGTAACTTTGCTGGAGTCATTGATCTATCGAATTCCAATATTCTATGATCTCCAATTCGGCCAGCGTCGATGGCGGAACGTCGGTGTTTGAAGGCGTCTTGGCAGATTAGCGGAAGAACCGGACGTTGACGAGAGATGTATCAGCCCGGTGAACTAGGAAAGACACGAGACATGGCCGTCGACGTCGTGCCCCCGAATGTCAGCATCGAAAGGGCGCGTTCAAGGTCGAGGCGCAGATCGTTGAGGGTCCCTGATAATTTGCGACGGCATCTTCGCCTTCGAATGAAGTATCCTCGACTTCATATCCGCGATTTGTTCGGCTCTCCTAGAGCCGGGGATCTCTCCATCCTCCGGGACAGTGGAATTGACGGGGCTTCGTTGGGCGCGGGAGTTGTATCCCTTATATCCCGAAGCCTCAGCACCCATACGGCACTGTCTCCGCTGAGATCTAATAATGCGAAATCGAGGAATATCACTGAAAGCCAGTGTTGGTTCGTACCAGGTTGCTGGATCAAGATCCACTTGACATTGGGCGAGAAGCAAAAGGTCACAACAGCAATCCGCTCGAGTACCCCGTCGGAATGCTGACAGCCCTCGACATGGCCTACTACTCGTCGATGCCGCCATCATAGCGTAAGAAATTCCCGGCAGCGTATCGACGTTACGATAGTGGAACGGCTGCACGGTACTATTAGAGACTTAACATCGAACACATGTTATACGGGCCTGCTCGCCGCGCCCTAGGGTCGACACTGTGGCGTAAAGAGATCCTAGCTGGAACAGTCTTGGGAACGAGTGAAGGACAATTTTGAGCACTGCAGCTGGAAGTGAAGCGAGTACTGTGCAATGGCTGTTTGGGATCACCTTTACCCGAGTTACAAATAGCTAGAGCAATGATGTTCCTTGTCACAAATCTGCGTGTACCTAACTTGGAGATTCGTATAGGTATATGTCGTTGCACCAGCTGTGGTGTAATGGCTACTGAAGCCAATTGGTCTTTGGTATTTCGAGTCCTTATCTCCCTAGCAGCCGTCATATATACCACAGTAGCCATGGGAAACCGGAACCTTTGAGGCACATCAATCATACTGATCACTTTTACTAATTCCACATTTTGGCTACCGCATCCACCACGAGACCAGTCAAGACATGATAATATCAGGATCGGTGAAATCAATTTCAGACTCCATAGCATAGGTATGCCCCTGATAATTTGAAAATGTGACATGGGCAACTTGTGATTGATTTGAACTCCTTTGGGCATGGCCAGCGGACAAGGGTACTATTTAATCCTGAGGTGGGATAGCTGCTTTGAGGCTTGAAGCTCTCAGATAAGCCGCATTATTTAGACCTCGCCAGTTGTACGGCCGCTCCCGGAGAAGAAGGGTTCCAAGTGATTGCCCACATGTAGTTAGGCCATTTCTATCAGGTATTTATTGCCTGAGTAAGGTTGTTGGTGAATGACTAGTGAAGATGTGAGAAAGCTATTGGAGGTTGTTGTTGATGAAACGATGATGACGGTGCCACAATATAACGTGGCTAGATATGTCACAGTAGGTCGAAAGTTGCATGTGGTTGCACAAGAATAAGGTACCCGAAATGGCACGCACCGTGGAGTGTGTGGAGTAAGATGATTTCCGAATCTGTACGGGGTGCCTGTGCCTACGTGATTCATGTCGGGGTTCAACCCACATGTGGATTGACAACATTCGAGCTAGGTGTCGAGGAGATCCACTATGGGTTGTCGATTTTGTTCCGTAGTCTAGGGTACAGAGATAGCGAAAGAGGTTCAGCAGATGGTTGGTACTTGTTGGTCGAGTTACTGAACGGGGGCTAAAAGGGGGAAGGCCGGGCTTTCAGGTACTAGAAGGTCGAGTATTTCTTAGCGGGACTCACCGGGCAGCTATCAAATCTATGTACACACTCAGAAGAGCCCTTCTTGGCGAATGAAGTTACTCTAGCACTGACCGGACGTGACAGGCACATCCTGGCCAAGAAAAAGCGTGGACAAATTATCCGTTCCACAAAGGGCTGATTAGGGACACGCAGCAGCAGCACCTGGGTAACAAACCACCCTGACCCCTACCCTAGGAACATCACTGAACGGAGAGGGACAGCACATCATCTGCATTACATACACGCCGCGGAAACGTCCAGCCGTAACTTCAACGGTAAGGTAAGGTTTCCATCTACCCCCCCTGTCGCGCTTTGTTCATCTGTTTGCTTGTTCCAGCGAAAAATAAGAGAAATTTATTAAAAAAAAAAGAAGAGGGAAATAGACACTTTATCGTTCGAGTCGATCCTGCGGTCAACAATCCCTCGACACATCTCTCTCGAGAACAGTGAGAACGACCCGATGCATGGAGCTGCAGAGAGTCGCGTTCCCTTCCTCTCCTTTTGATTCCTCTCTCTTATTCTTATTGTTATTTTAATTTTCTGCCTCTCACATACGTAGCTGTGTGTATGTGCCGCTCGTCCTCAACCAGGGACGCGTCGCTGTGACACGCTACCCTGTCGGGTACCTATCATTTTCCCACCTCTTACCTGGCTTCCGTCGACTTGGTGGGAAATTTCAGGTTGGCAGGAGGCGATATAAGGTTTAGATAATTCGAGAGAAGAAGAAGTCAAGTGCAGGAGGTTCGAGATCTAGCAGCAGACGATTTTCCCTTCGTCTGCGCGCTGATCTCATTGTGGTATGTCCGGCCACCCCCTCAGGAAACTATCCGCCATCATTTTATCTGTCTCACTCCGCATGGGCAATTCGGCTAACGGGCTTTCCAACCCAAGGTTCCTTTAAAACGTCTTCCTCAAGGTCGTTGTATTCTCCCGGTGCACGTGCGCGGAGCGGTGTAAGAGCTACTCGAGCTCGACAACACGCTCCCCCGAGGTCGTCGTCTCCTCTATCCAGTAGTTCTACCGCCGACGAGGGTGAATCGTCGTCGTCCTCCCCGGTACTCCCGTCGCTTCCGGCCCCCCAGCTACCGGCGCGGGCACTGGAATATCTCAGAGCCTCAACTCCAAGTCGCGACGACGATCCGGAAGACGAAAGTCGATACGTGACAGCTAGCTGGGGCTCGCCCTATCCGAAGTCCGAGGACACCCACCTTGGCTACCAAAGCTCTAGCAGCTCTGAGTTCTCCGAGGAGGATTCTCCTTTACATCACCTCGAGATAACCACTCCCTTTCTGCGTCCTGCTCCCGCGGTTCCCACACCCGGATCAGATCTCTATCAACCCTCGCTTTCGGGTAGTGCGATTATACTTGCTAATCGCGCTCGGAGACCGATCCGAGGGCTGACTGAAGATTGGATCCGGCAGCACACCACAAAAGACTTGACTTCGGAGCATCGTCACTGGTTGAGCGACGGCACCGACGAAAGTGAGCACTCTTCACTGAGCGGCTCGGTGTCAGGCGACGACGCGGGCTGGTTTGAAGAGAAGGACCCTGCGACGCCGCGTGCCTCAGCCCGTCCCATCCGGGTAGTGAAACCGATAAATTCACGGCACCCAAGAAGTCGTTCAAGCAACGAGACGTTGAAGCAGGCCGTTATTAACAACGTAAAAATGGACGTCCTTAGTGTAGCGAAACCCGCTCAGGATGCTTCAAGCATCTGGACCAATGAGTCTCTTTCCGAGGCAACAACGTCCAGGCGGGACTCCCCTGTCGGAACTGACGAGAAACGTATCAACGGCTCGGGCCGGCCACCCGGCACACCAGCTAACGCAACCGAACGTCCAGCAACGCCACCGAAGCTGATCAAGACTGTTACTGCGCAGACTCCCAGGTTGAAGAAGAAAGTGCCATGGAAAGGAAAGACTATCGTAATCCTCCTACCACGCGATGAAGAGCGCGGTCAACCCGGAAAGGCCCCAATTCCTCTTACGGAAGAACGTATCACAGCTATGTTGCACTCGTGGGAGCAGCTTGGTTACGATATTCGAGGATTTGACCTGGATGGAGGGCGTTCCTCACCGGACGCGCTGGAGGACTATTCTCAGAGTCGAGAACTCTGGCCCAACCTGGAAGATATGGTGCAGGAACATACTCGGAGGAATTTCAAGGTCACTCTTCCAGATCTGAATGGTACGCTTCTCCAAGACCCTCCTCAGTACCATGCACGGATAACTAATGTCACGACAGCATGGCGGGAATACGAAAACGAGCTTAGAGAGGCCAAGCTTAGGGCGCTTGGTGTATCATCCGGCGACGGCGAGCCAGCGCCACTGCCCACCATTTCTCCAGTGGCGACAAATTTGAGCCGGCAAAACTCCAACCAGTACCCTCCCTTACCATTCTCTCCTCCTATTCCTACCTCTTCAGCTGCCAGCAACGTCCCGCAAGGGTTTCCCTTTCCGACTCCCTTCCTCTCCGGCAACGGTTCTTCGGCTACACAAAGCCCCGCCTTACCCTCTGTGGCGTCTCCGGCTTCGTTCAATGCACCGCCTTTGCCTGGAAAGTACAACCCCCGCGCGTCCATCGCTATCTCACCCGGCGAACTCCCCTTTCACTCCGGCCAACCATCGCCGCACGGGTGGTCGCCGCAGATGCTTCTTCAGCAGCATCTCGGCCGTACTGGCTCACCTTCGGTTCTCAACATGAATGCTCTAATGTCCCCAGGTCTGCCTTTCCAGCGCGATGGTATTTCTCCCGTCGGCATGCACCAACGGCACCAATCCCTGCAATATACCATGTTGCCTCATCAACATCTTCAGAGACAGGATTCCGCCCGGGCATCTCCCCGTCTTCAGGATCTCCGTGAAGTTGATGAAGAAATTCAGAGCAATCCATATGAGAAGAGCCCTTCTCCCGCTCCAGAACCGAGCCACCCCATTCGCTATAACGCCAGCCATAGCCTGCAAAAGGAGATTGACGCTGCTGAATACCACTTGGAGGAACAGCTCCGTTCACAGCTGGAGGAACCGGATTATAACCCTCCGCACAACGAATCCGAGCAGTTAGAAGTTAGCAGGCCGACGGAGACGGTTGAAGCTCCCGGCGCCCCCCACGCAAGAGGCCCTTCAGTACACTTCAGCGGCTTTAGGACCGACTCCGAAGATGGTCCCAAGCTTCACCATCCTCAGCCTCATAGTCGAGGCCATTCCCTCTCGCAACAACCGTACTTCGATAATGACGAGATGCGCGATGGCGGCGGTGAGCGCGGATTCCGGGACCTCAAGCCCGAAGACCTTAATCTGGCAAAGACGGACGAGTCTTACGAGATCGAGACAAATCCTAGTAATCTAGGAACCCCTATTAAGTCCTTTGACCTGGTGAACCACATGCAGATGCACCAGCGGACACTGTCCACGATGAGCAACCCCTGGGCAAATGAACCTGTTTCGGATAGCAGGATGTCGTCTCGCCATACCAGTCACGCAAGCAAGCCGTCTCTTTCGAAACTAAATGCAGGCGCCGCCGAGTTCAAATTTAACCCTACCAGTAGTAGTAGTCCTGGAAAGTTCGCATTTGGCAACACCAACAACACCCCAAGTTACTTCCAGCCGAACCCTCCCCAGTCTGCCGCTTCCAGCCACTTTAGCATGCCGTCGACCTCGTCTTCGAAGGGCAAAATCAACCCGTCTGCTTCTGTGTTCTCTCCCGCCAAATCAACATTCAGCTTCTCCTCTTCTGGCCCCAAGTTTAACCCCGGCGCCCCATCCTTCCAACCACTGGGCTCCATCGTGTCTTCCGTTGCTAGCCCCCCCGCTTCGGTGAGCGAGAGCGGTACGAACCGTCCAGGCCCTATTTTTGGCAATATAGACGTTTCGGAGATCGTGAAACCTGCGAAAAAGTCGAAGGCTATTCCTATTGTCCGCCCCGTTAGCCAGCACGCTTCATCTCCAGCTCCTGCGCCTGCCTCAGTTAAGGACGACACTGGTGGCAGCCCGATTAAGGACAATCGAGCTAAGAAGAAGTTCAGAGAGAACAGCGCCGACGGCGATCAAGTTCCCTTGTTTGCGGAACCTTCTCCGGAGCCCGAACCTGTCACACAAGAACCCACAGAGTCTGTTGAGAAGGAACATCTTGGCGAGCAAGACGCCGAGTTGCCGAAGGAGGACAGGCCTTCCGAGGAAAAGGCTGATGAAGAGGATAGTGCGCTCATCGCTGACATCACTCTAGCGTCTACTACACACTCGGAATCGACTGATGGTAAAATCCAGTCCGAGTCGAACACAAAGGCCACTACCAGTCCATCAGCGACGTCCCCCGATCAGGACCATGCCAATGCCAACTGGGCACCGTTCGAGTTCGGAAACCAATCAGAAATTCAAAATTTCAATGACGCAAGGCCTTTTGGCGAAGATGACCCGACTACCAATAAGCAACACAAGAAGAGCCTCTCTGCCAATGCTAAGCCCTTCGTACCTGGTGGTTTCCTGTTTGTGGAACAAAATTCTGCTCCATTTGAGCCGAATCTTGGGCTACAATCGGTGCCTATGGCCGAGCAAGGATCCGAGGAAGACCGTGCCGGGTCGCCGACTCCAGGCCCTGAATTGCCGCCAACGACAGAACCGCGTGTTGAAGTACAGTCCACGCCAGGGGCAGACTCAGCGTCGTCTCCTCAGTCAGTGCATGCACCTCCAATAAGAGGTCTTGGCTCTTCAAGATTCGCGTCCCCCCCTACATCGAGGGGCTTGGCAGCATCACAATATGCCGCGACACCATCACCTCAGCCCCGGACAGCTGGCCTCGCCGCTTCAAGATTCGCTGCTTCTCCCCCTTCGGTTTCCGAAGACGAGACGGTACCGATCCCGACCAGCAACGACGATGACATTGTTGAACCGCAGGCACCACAGAGTTTTGAACCATTGCCTGTTAGCCCTCCGTCAGTGGCTAGTGATAAGTCGAAAGCAGTGGGCACCCATGAACTTACCTATGAAGAGATTGATGAGGTCATGCAACATCTCCACAAAAAAGATCCCACGATGGGTGTGAAGAGGACTGTTGATTCTTCCAAGTGGCGCCAGCCAACTCCGGTCCCGAACACATCTCATGTCACTACCATGAACTCGCCGCCGGTGCATCTGCAACCCCAGGTACCCTTCCGGAGTGACGCGCCGAGCCCAAGCCCCAAACAGTATCGCTCTCTACCACAAGAGACCGCTACGGCGATGCCCTCCACTGAATTCGACGATCCATTCGTCGAACGTCCACAGAGTGGTCTCTCCCAGTCGTTCGATGGCCCGATTCACCACCTCGATGCTCTCCAAGACGTCCCTGAAAGTGAATGGGATCAAGCCTTCAGTGCCAGCGAGCAAGATAAACTGGAACAACGCGTTCACTACCTCAGTGGACATGTCAATGACCTCGTCGGCAATATCCTGGCTTCTCGCCTTAATCCGCTTGAGAAGACGCTAGAGAATATCCACCTTGCTCTGGGCGATCTTGCTCACAGAACGCATTCGACCCGGCGCGAGAGGCGTAGTCTGTCTGCTGAGTTCCAGGAAAGCGATGCCGACGACGAAGATGAGGAGGTTCCAGTCCGCAGGTCCATGAGTCCCCGCCGAGACAGGCGGATGGAACAAATACGTATTGCCGTTCTGGATGCCTTGAATCAGCAACAAACAAGCCGTGCCCTCGAAGCAGCTCAGATAGACTCGCTCGAACCAGCCTCTAGCAAAGACGGGTCCGTTATTTTGAAGGCATTGGAAGATATTAAGGCGCAATTCGGCCAATCTCTGCGTCCGGAATTCCCAGGCGAACAACTTCGAAACATAGTCGAAGAAGCGGTCGAAAAACGCATGCCTCCTACTCCCACGCCAATCGTCAAAGGCGACGAAGAAGCCAACAATAAACTATCCGAGATGCAAGCAAGGATCTATGAGCTGGAACAGCGACTGCAGTCCGAGGAAGGTCGGACTGAGAGCGAGCGTGGTAGAGTCCGCGAGCTCGAGGAAAAGTTGCGCATCGAGGAGAGCAGGAGCGAAAACGAGACCAACGTCAGGCGTGGAGCTGAAGACAGGGTCCATGAACTTCGGCGACAGCTGGAACAAGCCGAAACCAAAGTCGAAGTTGAGATTATGAACCGCAGCATTTTCGATCAGAGAGTACACGATTTGGAAGAGCGACTAAAGATTCAGGAGAGCAGGACGGAGATCGAACTCTCCGGACGTAGGGACGCCGAAGACAGACTCTCCGAGATCCAGCGACTGCTCCGAATCTCCTCCGAGGAGGAGGATCGTCTACGGGCCGTACTCGACGAACGGGATCAGAAGATCAAAGCTATAGAAGAGAGCTACAGCAAGAACGCCATGCGCCTCACGCTAGTTGAAGCGGATAAAGCGAATGCTGAGCAAACCCAAGTGGAACTCAAGAAGCGCCTCCATGCCGTCGAAGCGGAGCTTCGTGAATCAATACAAGAGGTCAAGCACTGGCGTACTGAGGCCGAAGTCGCAAGGGAAACGTCACAGCGACAGTCGAATGACCTTGTCGAGGCAGTCAACGAAACCAGGCATCTGCACAAATTGATTGATACCCTCGGAGTTCAACTGGAAGAGAACGAGAGGATACGAGACAACTGGCGTGCCAAGTTCGTCTCTCTACAAGATGACATGGCTCATGCTGCTCGTGAGATCACCGAAGAGAACTCGAGACGCTCTAAGAAGGAGCAAGCCCTTCTCGCGCGACAAGAGGTGCTCGATGCCAGGCTTCAGGCTGAAGCTCGGACTCGCGAACGCCTCGAAGTCGAAGTCGAGAGGTTGGAAAATGGTGAGCGACAAGGATTACGGGCGGTAAGCGAGTGCAAGCGACTCGAGGGAGTCCTTAATGGGCTCCGGAACGAGAACCACAGGCTCCACCAAGACTCGCTTAGCCTGCAACGCGAGCTCCAAGATGCTCAGGAGTCGGCGGCTAAGGATAAGGCTCGCTTCCAACGGGAACTCGAAGAGGCAAGGGACGCCGCAGCTTCTGAAGTGCAACGTACGCAGATCTCGGTGCAGTCTGAACTAGAGGCTGCCAACAACCAAGTGAATGTCGTCCGCGAGGAGCTCGAAGACGAAGTAAACAAAGTCCGCGCGCAACTCGACCAGGTCAGGCTTGATGCGGATACCGCCAGAGCGCACCACGAGATGATGCTTGAGGAAGCGCAAAACAGCAAGAAGACGGAACTTGAAGAAATGGCCCGCAAGCATCAGAATGAAGTTGAAGACATTCAAGCTCGATATGAGCGACAACTTGGCAACACGACGGAGGATGCCCAACGGACGGAGCAGAATCTTCTGGAACGACTCAGCCTCTCAACATCTAAGATCGAGCATCTCCAAGACCGTGTTGCTCACTTGGAAGATAAAGTGCAAATCGCCCAGGAGGCGGCCAGGGCAGCTGCCCAAGCCGCCGCTCAAGCTGGCAAGTCCCCCAGTGTACCCATAACCGAAAGCTCCCTGCAGCCGACACCCGCCGCGCATACCAAGCAACTCGCCGAAGCTATGCAACTCCCTGAGAAGATTTCGCCGCAAGCTCTTCGCGAATCCATTATGGTTTTGCAAGAGCAACTCCAGGCCCGTGAGCAACGCATCGAAGAGCTCGAACAGACTGTTGAGAAGCTCGATCCCGACGCCCCTAATAAGATTAGTAAGCGGGACGATGAAATCACATGGCTGCGAGAATTGCTTGCTGTCAGACACGGCGATCTTCAAGACATCATTAGCGCTTTGTCAGCCGAGCATTTCGACAGGGAGTCCGTCAAGGGTGCCGCTATTCGTTTAAAAGCCAACCTCCAAATGGAGGAACAGGAACGAGAGCGCGCCATGAATGGAGGTTCGGCTATCAACTTACCCAGCATTGCAGCCACAATCAGGGGTGCCGCTACTCCTCGGGTCGCGCAGGCTGTAGGGCCGCTCGCTGCAGCTTGGGGAAGCTGGCGCAAGGCAAGCCAGCCAGCTCGGAGTAACACGTCTAACACCTTATCATCTCCTGCTGCCGGGAGGAATGCGACGCCTTCAAAAACCAGGCGGGTGCCGCAAAACAGCTTTCTTTCCGGGCTCATGACACCGCCAGCCTCGGATATTCGTACAACTCCGCAAGCAGAGCAAAATCCACCGCAACCCACCGCATTCGGGAACACGGGCCGTCGTTTCACAGCGGAAGAGTTTGCCAGTCGGTCGCGTGGCCCATCGATGACTGCACGGCAGGCCGAGAAGATGCCCGTGGCAGTAAGCACACCACCTCCTCGACAGGAGCATAGAGATCCCACAACCCCTCCAATGATGCGGTCGGGCTCGTACGATGCGGATGCCCAAGTTGAAGACTTCGACGATGCGTCTTTCTTCGATGATTGAGCCGCGCATGATCTCTGAAGATTTAGATGGGCATTAGCCGCTTTCAGAGTATGCTGCTCCGGTTGGCCAATTTCAGTCGCCATTTAGAGATGACAAGAAATCTTGGGGCAGAGATTGATGCTCTATCCCATACGCGGGATCTGCTTTATACCGTTTGCCTTTTTCCACGGAGTCTAGATCGATACCCCGTATTCTATTCACTTCTGCTTTCTGTATTTCTTTCTTAATTATAGCACCCCCACAAGATCGTATTTTTACATACCGATGAGCCTCACTATCTCGGCATCGTTTCGGGAATGAGGTTGCTGTTCGTTATTTCTTTTGTCTATTGCATGCATGGCCAGGAGCAGGGAGGGCACGCTCGTTAGCTAAGAGATTTGGTGTGGATGAATGACCCCGTACTATATATCGCAACGCGTCCGGCGAGTTGGGTGGCGACAGGTCCATCGGACTAGTTCTCATTTACGAGGAGGCTGAAAGATAACGACTAATATATAAATTCCTCCGAACTTCTTGGATCGTACCGTATCAAATTCTGGTGATTCGCGCATCGATACATGTCCCCTTAAGCCACCACAGAGTAACTGACTGGAGCCATTTCCAACAACCTTCGCATAGAATAGACCGAGGCCGGAGAATATTGCATTCATTATACATCGTTATTGCGTCTAACATAGAAAACCAAGTTTACACTAGCCGTTCCACCACGAAACCCATCATCAGTCGGTCGGTCATACCACCCACCATCACCATCACCATCACCACCGCCGCTATCATCATTCATCGGATACCGCAGTTGCTGGCCGCGACCTGGGTGGCGCTGGCCTCGACACGCCCCAGCTGCACCGCCTGCCCGCCCGTCAGCGCGTTCATGGCGTCGAGCGCGATGTTGAACCCGGCCCCCGCGTGGTCCACCGCCAGCACGTCGATCGACCGCCCGCCGTAACTCAGGCGCCAGCAAGTGCCGCACTGTTTTTGTGGATGTGTCAGTACATACATGGCAGTAAGCTAATAACTTGTAGCTTGGTCTGGTCTGGGCGTGTAAAGAAAGGACAAGTTTGGTTGGGGGAGAGAGTGGAAGGGAGGGGAAAAGAGGGGGGGCATCTTACATTAGGGGAGTTCCATCCGCCGACCGCCGCGGCCGCGCCGATGTTAGGGAACCGAGGGATCTGGCCCTGCGTCTGCCATCCGAACCGCGTCTTCAGCCCGTTCGGCCCGTCCGAGCACGCCACGTCGTTGAGGGACCGGCCGCCGTTGTCGTATCCGGTATCGTAGGCCACTGCAAGGTGAGAGGCACGGGTTGGTTAGCTTTGCTTGCTCTGCGCTGTTCGAGTTCACGACGTGCCGTGCGCTTCGGAGTAGCGAGGGAGAGACAGGGAGAGGAGAGGAGGACGAGACGAACCTGTCACTGCCGAGGCGGCGGCCGTAAGGGAGAGGAACTGGAGGAGCTGGGAGATCTGCATTTTTGGTGGCTTGGTGGAAGATCGATTATTACTAATTAGGCAATAGTTGATTTTATTGAATTATTGTACTGGATTGTTCAAATGAAGATGCTGATTACTGATGCTGATGAGAAAGAGTACCCGAGAAGAGAAGAGAGCGTCTTCTAGCAGTTTATATACAGATATTCCTCTGCATTTCTTCCAAAGCGTCTCCATGCCATGCCTCGTGTCCATCGTGCGGAGCAGTGAAGCTTTCCGTCATAGTGGGACAATCAGGCATGAAGCATCACGGCCGCCGTCACCACTCCCACCATCGTGACCTCGGGGATACGATTACTAGCCTAGGCCCAGAGCGGCTGTCGCGGCCTCTCATCCGACTGGGGACTTGGACTGGACCTGGGCTACGTAGAACGGGGCGCACTTTAGAGAAAGACAAAAATAGCTTATGAAATAATAAGACGCCGAGACAAAAAGCCCTGACGTCGCTGCAGCGGACGGAGAATAGTGAAAACAAGTAGCATAAAAACCCACCATTGCCCGTCAGAGTAAAAAGAGATCTCCAGTCCGGTCACGCGTTAACCCACACACCCGACCTCGTGTTGGAGCTTTACAGTAGTGCTAGTGCCCTCGCGGGTCCTGTCGATCGCGCTCGTATCTGCGGTACTGATTACTTATTAACTAGCTCGTGGACCCCCTTCGGCGCGCGAACGGGGTGGCTGGGGCGGCACCAAGCGCAGTGGGCGCCGTCGGAGCACGGCAGTTGGCCGGCCTGCTGGGGGCTTCCCTGGGGGTGGGGTGCTGGAAGAGAAGAGAAGCATGATGTGATCCACCCTAGAAAAGGACTGAGACAGTTCTGTTGCTATTATCGTGTACGGCCGTTGATTGGGCGACGAACGCGGACTCCGATTGCCGAGGACTGGCATGTCGGTTTTCTGCCTCGGGCCTGGCCGGGCTGCTGGGATCGTATTGCAACGGAAATCCGGAATTCGTACGTGTGGATATCTTTGCATATTTGTACTATACAGTACATATGCATAGGTAGGTGTGCACGCTAGCACACTACTACTAGGCTTCTGGTATACTCGTGAGATCGTAAGTTGTTTAAAAGCTGCTTTGGCGGCAAGCCATTTTAGTATCCACAGAGAATCCCATCCTCAAGCAGGCATGCTGTCGCGAAAAAAGACGCCAGAGACCCTCGCGACTTTCTCCATGCATTGCTGATATTCCGGCATATTACCAGTATGGGAAACATGGAGACCCGAGAGATATGCGGTCGTCCATTTCTGAGATGCTGACTCGACAGCATTCTTCTAAGCGCGCGAGATGAGTATGGTGACAATCTACGCACTCTGGTGAGCCTTCCGGGGATGGTAGAGGAATATCAAGTCTGGCACGCGTCTCCCGATCCCGTGAATGGGAGCAAACTGGTACACTCGAAGGGCATTGGGTGTTCTGCACGAAAACACAATGGCCATCATACCGCCAGTCTCGATGGGCGGCTTCTTTGGGCCTCCGGTAGTGCTGAGCTGTACTGGCTTGGATAGGCACCGCATGCACCCTACAGCTTCCTCCCGCCAGAGAACAGTCCCGTTTCTCCATGACGAGTACAACTACTTGGTCCCAGCCATTGGCTACATCTGGGAACGAATACTCGTATCGAAAAGTGGATTAGGCGTATAGCCTGATCCTAGTCCGAACGTTACTAGCTGTGGAGGCAAAATCGCCAGTCCCGGTTTATTGATACACGCCGTCATCCTCAACAATATAACCCGGAGGCAGTCAAGTCAACCACACGCCGGTTGGTTACTCGCCAAGATGTCAGATCACAGCTGCTTCGTAGACGACAGAAGAGTTGCTCCAAGCCTGTTGTCCGGGCGGGGCAGACTCTGTTGACGCCGGTACCACGACAGTAATCCGATTACTCTAGCTGAAACACATCGCCAGACCGCTGCAAACATGCTTCCATCTAAGCCGGAGCTCCTTCGACTACTAAGACTTCCAGCGCAGACTCCGCTCAGAAAACAATCCGAGTCATCATGTTAGCAGGGACTGCGAGCGGTATATGGTTACACTCCGGCCTGGCGCACCTCGTCATTGGGGGGGAACGCGTTATTCGTTCATTCCCATACGGACCGTTTTAAGATGACGCTACGCTCGCGGACAAGCGGCCCATATTAACAATACGCCAAAACAAGAGTTGCAGCGGTGTGCATTGCCCATCGAAGTCGGGGCCAGCATCACCACAGCACCGGTCTGCAAGCTGAATATCACATTCCAGGAGCGACTGCCATCCTAGATCAAGGAAGGTTGCTGTTGCAGACCGGCCGCCAGGATGAAAAGGGGTACTGAGGCTGCGGAAACAGATATCTAGTTCAAATTCGGCCTATGTTCTGGGCAAGTAGTCCAGGGTCCGGTCGTGACCGTTACGCCGCATATCAACTCCGGAGATATAAAGCCTATGGTAACTATGGTAAGGTAGAGAAATTGGGGGAAAGGTCAGCACGCTAACCGACATAGACGTCACGGCTGCTTCTGTTGTGTGCAAGGGTGTTGTTAAGCCATAGTCACAAACGGATAGGTACATAGAGAGAGGTCGTCGAGAGGCCCAGCCCCCTAGCTGGAATTCTCAAGTTGTTAACGTTAGCCTCCGCATTCAAAGTTAAGGTCCATTCTCTTGGCCGGGGCTCAACTATTCTCTGCGATGAAGGTTAGCTAAATAGCTTGTAGCTCCGAGTTCCCATGGGTTCCTCCAAATTTTAGGTTGCGAAACAAAGATAGTTTCTGGTCTTGCGGACTTGCTGAGATTGGTGGTATGTACTGTAGAGGGAAACCAGAAGGCCCAAACACTTGGTTCGCCACGCATGCAATTCGACAGCATGACTTCAGCATAATTCAGGCAAAGGTGATGACCAACTAGTAAGAAGCATGTATCTCATAACCGAACCCCCCTTGATTTCGAATAAGGCTTTCGTTCCAAGGGCTCGGAGTTGTTCAGCCGACGGTGAGCATTCGCCACTTGCTCCACTTGGCCCGTTACTCAACCCTATATAAGATAATTTTAGGTTGAAGTTTCTCACCAAATAGTTCGGACAAGCTCCAAAATGGGTTTTGTGGTCTAGTGGTATGATTCTCGCTTAGGGCCCACCCTGAAGTCTCATGCGAGAGGTCCCGGGTTCAATCCCCGGCAAAACCCCTTCTTTTTCCTGTTTTACCTTAACCCCTTTTACTTTTTGATCCTCATCTTTGTTCAGTCATCATCATCCTTTGGTTGTATGGCAATGCTAACTGTGCCATTTCTTTTGCAGCATTACACTTGGTAAGCTAGTGGGGTTTAGCGGATAAAGTTCACAACACAGATTTTCCCAACTATATAACTAATAATGTCGACTTGAGAGATCATTAAAATGTCCATGCTTTGACGTGATATCATCGGGTAATGTATTAACTATCTAACAGGCAATAATTCTGTTCCAGTACCTCTTTTAAAATGAGTTCAGCTACTGGGGATGTTATAAGTGCGGTTTGCCATATAATCCTTAATGCATCTTAATTAATGTGCCACTGTATATGAGTAGTAGAACAGGCCTCAAGTACATCGATATAACGTCGACCTCATCAGCGCTTCCCTTTTATAGACGCTCTACTAAACAACCGTGAGTGCCGAGACGTGCTGGTGGTCATTCAGCACCCAGAGCGCTACTGGAATAGAGTTCCTTCCCAGGTGATTCAAGTCTCGTAAAGTCTTTGTTCGAGTAGCTTTCACCAGGCTTCTCGTATATCGTGTTTCGGAAAGACTCTCTCTGAGCCATTACCGGTTATTGCTCATTATTAACTATTGCAACAACGTGTCCTGCGAACAGAGGAGAGCGACACTACTTACACATGGATGTCTTGACTTGCTCAATGCCGTACAAGGCCAGCATAGATAGCCTCGATGTTCCCAGACCTGGTCCTGAAATAGGTCAAGGTCCAGCAACACTCTGAGATGGTTAGACGTCAGAAGCTATTCGACGGGAGGTGAGGAGACATCAGATGCAGATTTCTCGTTAATTGACATACTAGCTGGTTGCTTTAAATGTAATGAAGGGACCCATTACACGTAGAATCAAATGAAAGGCGGTTGGTTGGTCTGAAGCTGTAGTTTAACACAGACCGAGCTAAATCAAGTTGCTGCACCTAACGCCGTCTCACTTCCGGCAGATGTGAGTATATTCTATCTCCACACTTGCCTATGGTCCCTGCTCGGATTGAACAAGTTTCGCATACGGGCAATCTCCAAACATAGGTGGTCAATGCCTGTCGAGTTACGGATAGGCCTGCCATTATCTACTAAGGCCCCAGCAACCTGTTACTACACGTTTATGAGGCAGGCTGGTATAAGTAGACCAGATTGACGTCCCCGGTTCTTGTAACCAATGGCGAATTATGTCGCTGGACACTCATGTTCTTTGTTTGGCCATCCTGGTATTTGCTCAAATGTGCGCATCGACTAGCGCTGACCCAGTGGTACGGTATCGAACCTCTAGGATTGGAAGCTGCGCTCAACCGGCCAGCAGTGTCACGATCCTAGCTAGCAGGGACTGAGAAGTTGCTGAAGCATAACCTTCATGTTATCATACAACCTATATTGGTAGCTATAGGTATACATAGGACCATAAACTCCAGTAAGTAAGGAAGGGCAGGAAGCATATCAGATTTCTATGATGCACCTCCTTCTAAGCAACTGCGACGCAGATTTGACTACCTTTCATCTCTGACTTCCTAAGGTGACGACGACATTGGGACAGGCAGGCACCACAACGGCCCGCCAGAGAAAATTGTAGGCGAGGCGCATGGTTCGCCTGCGGTTTGACGGTATGACAAGTCTTTTCGTCTAAGAAAGGAGCGGAGGAGTCTCTCTATCAGGTGCATAAATCATACGATATCAACTTATAGACCAACACCAAGTGTATTACATCGCTGTCCAGGATAAAACCCCAATAGTTATCCGCGACGCTAAGCAACGGCTGCCCTTTTGAGTTAGGCGTTTCTATAGGTCCGAATATCCTATAGGGACATTCTCGGGAATGCAGGTGAGTCAATTTGAGGCTTTACGTACCTGCCCTGCGTGACGTGAGACAGAACTGAAAGCAAGCAACCTTAGTGAGCTGTTAGTGTTACTCTGGAAACCATAAAAGCGTGCGACATCCTCAGCCTTCATTCCTCCGGGCTTGGATATTCCACGGAAATTTAATTTATCCCTCGCCTTTATTTGTCGCGCAGTCCGGGACATGTCGAACGGGACTTGGAGCTATCGAGAACACGCACAAAAATTCGACGAAATTCTGAGCCACCATGGATGACATGACAACGATGACCGGCATGTCATCCACCGCGACGGCAACACCATCGGCCGCCAAAGCTACATCGACAGCAATGTCCATGGGCGGTGGCATGGGCGGCGGCAACGGCTGCAAAATCTCCGTACGTTCCTACCGACAAGGAGCACTTTGGTAACTGCTAAACGGACCATCGCTGACTCCCCGCCGCAAAGATGCTCTGGAATTGGAACACCATTGACTCCTGCTTCCTCTCGTCCACATGGCGTATCCGCTCTGCGGGCATGTTCGCGGGATCCTGCATCGGGGTTATCCTGTTGACCATGTCCCTCGAGTTCTTGCGTCGTCTGGTGAAGGAGTACGACCGCTATCTCATCCGAAAGCGTACCGCTGGAACGGCCATCGCTGCTAGCCCAAATAACAGCAAAGGGAGCTCGGAAGAGGGACACGCATCGACTGCAACAGTTCCCGCGCCGTGCGCTACCGCTCTCCAGGGTTGCCGCCCGAATATCCTCGAACAGGCTGTTAGGGCACTTCTTCATATGGTACAATTCGCTGTGGCGTACTTCATCATGCTGCTGGCCATGTACTACAATGGATACATCATCATCTGCATCTTTATCGGTGCTTATTTAGGGGCTTTCATTTGCCAGTGGGAGACGCTCGGATTAGGGTAAGGTTCCTCTCTACCATTCATAGTCGCTGTTGCCGAGTGTATAGGCTAACAAGGGCGGGTAGAGGCCCTTCAACCAGTGCTGCAAAAGAAGCCACAGTCTGTTGTGGTTAAAAGACAGGTTCGGGCAACAAGCGTTGGGCCGCCCACGACTACCAGGGCATTGACCGTGGGCGCTCAGCTTCGGGGGTTTCTCAAGGTAGAAGTCGACCATCCTGAGGTCATCGTCTATTAGGCGAATCCTAGCACACAGAAGATGTTTCCCAAGATCCTGAAGCGCTCGAACCCTATCAACTTCGAGTCTTTCCCTAGCAACCTCGAGAACAATGACGGGAAAAGGGGCGACAGTTCTATTACTGGGGAAGGTGAGCATGGTCTATTCGTCGGTTCGATACCAGTGACGCAGACACGCCTCTCCGCCCGCCATTAAATGGATCTCATTCTATGGCATTTGACTTCTCATAGAATAAATCCCTCTGAACTAATTGAAAATTAGAAGAAGCAGCTTAGAAGGTAGTTCGCAGTACGGTTAGTAAATAGATGACCATTAATGCCCTCCTTCTAACCATTCGGGGGCGAGGCCCCTTGATATACATATGTGACAGTTAGGCTGATCGCTAGAAAAGAGTGCATAGAGTGTGTGAAGTGTAAATTGACTTGGTTAATCTGGGCTCTAGAGAGCGGTGGCTAGAAAGCTCTATATATAGCGTGGGAGCCCCGGAACAACGTTTCTACGGGGTGCCTACAGGCTAGCAGGTCCTGATGACTAAGCAAATTACCCCTATTCTGCGACAACATACGAAAACCCCCTACTGGTGGGTCCCCCAAGAGCTCCTTCACATTATCTCCTAGCACCTTTAAACTGAGCGTGATAACTGCAGCTGCTATTAAGTGTATATTTCCCATGTAGGTTTTAAAGGTTTAACTATCCACCTTAATAGTAATACATGCCCATGCCACTCACTCCTGACTGGGGCAATCTGCCGTCCGCGCTGTCGGCAAACCCTCGGCCATTAGTAGGAATGATGAGTAGAAATTGACAACCCCCTTATTGACCCAAGTCAAAACTCGTCAGGCAATGGAAAAGCGTCCCGATTTTTCCAATCATTGATACACAGAGGAGCTTTGGCGGTAGCGTTGTCGTGTAGTTACGATCTGTCGTCCTAGCAAAATTAGATTATAATGAAAGGATAGTCCACTGATAGTATCTATCATTTCCAAGGGATAATCATTAGTATTCACTATGGTAGTTCTATGCGTCCGCTTCTTATTATGTACGATGGAGTGTCTCGCCACCTTTGTAACTGTTAGAGGGGGAAAGAAAGAAAGAAAAAAAAAAGGGGGGGGGGGGGGTTT
>QJNZ01000306.1:0-100354 GCA_004155055.1 Monosporascus sp. CRB-8-3 | reverse complement strand
TTTTTTTATTTTTTTTTTTTTTTTTTTTTGCCATTTCTTTCCTTTTACGACTTAAAGCAATCTTTCGCTAAATATCCGTATTTACTATAATTAAAATAAAATAACTTTCCGTTCTTATTCTATACGAACTTATTATCTCGGAAATTATTATTATTATTATTACCTTTTCCCTTACCTTTTTAAATATTATAAAACTTTACGTTTTTATTTTATTAATACGGTTATAAAATTCGTTATTAAAATTATCGATTAGTTACTAAAAAAAATAATTAATTTATTCCTTTAATCCAAATTTTATACCATAACTTTTAACTTTTCGCAATAACTTTTAAAACTTTATAATAAACTATACAGGATTTCCTTTATTATATATAATTTTACTAATTTTTTTCTAAAAAAACCTTTACCTAACTTTACCTATAACTACGTAAAATCTTCTTAAAAATCCTTAATATTTTCGTTTTTTTCTTAATACTTATAATTAACTTTAAAAACGCCTTTTTATATATTTTAATAATAACCTTTACGAAACGTAATTAATTAAATTATCTTAACTTTATTCCGTTCTTATAATTAATCTCTTTAAAAGCAAATATTAAAACGTTACTTTAAAACTCCTAATTAACCCAGCTTACTAAATAATTCTCCTTATTTAATAAAAAGTTAAAACGTTTTTAATACAGCTTTATATTTTTATTACTAAACTTCTTAAAATTCTTCTCTTTTTCTTTTAAACAAACGCCTAACTTATTAAAACTATTTAAACTATTAAAGCTTAAAAAGTTACTAAAAATACTAAAAAAATATTATAACGATTTCTTCGTTTTCGGAAACATTTAAACAAATTTAAAAATAACCTATCCGAATCGTCGGGGTCCCTACGTACCACACTTTCTTCTTTACGTAACTTCTTTTCTTCGCTTTTCTCCTTTTTCAAAAAATTAAATTTCTTAATAAACCACCTCTTTAACTACGTTTCGCCTTCTTTTAAAAATTTAATCTCTTTTATATCACTCTCGACAGCAATAAAACTTTTTTATAAACCTTCCGTCTTTTAAACGTTTTATAAAACGCTTTTACAAATATTTACACTTTATAAACTCCATATCGCCTTTAATTAAAACAATTCTTATTAAAACACGCCCCCGAACTAAAATATATCCAATAATCGCTTTACGATACTATTTATTTGCTTTATTATATCGTTTTTTCTTTTTTATTAAAACTTTAAATCTTTAATTCCATCCTTAACCAACTTATATCTATATTTTTATACCCTAACGTCTTCCTTAATCCCATTTAAATTAATACCTAAAAACATATAAAACTTATTTAATTTTAATTAAAACTATTATTTCTATATAAAAATCTTATATTAATCTCTTAATTATCGTTATTAAAACAATATAACTTCTTCCGTAAAAATCTTAAAAACAATTTTTTTCCTTACCGTTACGTCCATCGTAAACTCTTATTCTTCCCCTTTACTATAAAATTCTTCGTCTTAAAAAACCTTTTAATCAAAAAAAAAAAAAAAAAATAAATCGCTATTCGTATACTTCCTATCCCGCATAAAAACAAAACCCTTATTAAATAAACTACTTTACTCGATTACAAAAAACTACTCTAAAATACGTTCCTATTACTTACTTACTATCGTTAACCGCTTACTCTTTCTTAAATTAACTAAACAACTCCCTTTTAAATCTCGTACCCTCTTTATTAACTTAACCTATAAATAACTACTTCGTTTAATATATTACGGTTACTAATTAACCAGAAAATATTACTATATTAACAATTATAATAATTAAATACAGGATTTTAACGTAAAACGTATAGTTATTTTAAGAAAAACTAAAAAAATCTAAGGGCAATTACTTTTATATACACGTTTAGCTATATAAAAAATAATTCCTGGACAAAGGCTATCCTAAACAACATCCGCAACCTAAACGCACCAGCCGTAAGCACTTAAAAGCACCAATTGCCGACAAAAACTAACATTTTATATAGGCTCCAGCTATAAAGAAAGCTTTTTAATAATTTAAAGGTACCTTTATTAACAAACCAGTTCTGATAATATACGACCTTAATAAACCAGTAAAACTCGAAACCGACGTTTTAAACTTTGCTTTAAAAGTAGTAATTTACTAACGAGATAATAAGGGAAAATTATACCTTATCACCTTTTACTTTTATAAATTATATAATGCTGAGTTAAATTACCCCATTTATGATAAAAAATCTCTAGTTATAGTTAAGGCCTTTAAAAAATTCAGATATTATTTTAAGAAAAATAAGTATTAAGTAAAGGTATATACGGATTACAAAAATATTTTTTATTTTATAATTACCAAAAAGTTAGTTGGATAATAATTACGCTACGTAAAATACTTTATAAAATTCGATTATATTATTATTTATCGTAAGGGATTAGAAAATAATAAAACGGACGTTTTTAATAAACGTTTAAATTTAAAGGATTTTAAGATAAAAATATAATAAACTCTTTTCGACCGAATATTAAAGGGATATTTACAATAACGATATATTAATACTATCAAAATATCTATACCAAATATATATCGAGATATACGGTAATATTATAGCAATTTACCCGAAAACTAAAAAATAGAAAAAATTCATATATTAGAAAAACATTAAAAAGATTTAATAGGAAAAATATACGAATATTAATTATACGGATATCCAGGGATCTATAAAACCTTAAAACTCTTATAATAAACATATTACTTTTCTAAGATAAAATCGACCATATAAAAAATTATACGACAATACGATATTTACGCCAAGGTAAAAGCTAGATAATATAAACCATACGGAAAACTACAGCCATTACCAATCGCTAAGCGACTATGGGATTTAGTTATATTTAACTTTATTACGAAACTTCCTTTGTTAAAAAACCCAGTTACGGGTATACATTACGATAGCATCTTTGTAATCGTCGACCGATTTACAAAATTTTCCTATTTTCTACTATATAACGAAAATACGGACGCCGAATAAATGGCATATATTTTCTTTCGACATATATATAGTATATACGGATCACTAACAAAGATTATTTCAAATAAAAGCACGACCTTTACTTCGAAGTTTTAGCAAAGTTTAATAGCACAACTCGGCCTGAATTATAAATTGTTAAGCGCTTCCTCCTTTTCTAACCGTTAATTCTTTACACGAATATTTTCCAGGGAAAATAAAGGAATACCGCTCCCGTCGCAAGGATACCTATGCTAAATATAAGCCTTGTATTTTGAAACGTCTTCTATTATTTCGCATTTCTAATTCCTATTAAAATATAATGAACAAAACATAACTTCAAAATTAAATTCGTTAAAAATTAAAAGAAGATTCTTACGACGAACGGTAAAAGAAAAAGCTGCTCGAAATAACTTAACGATATAACCAAATATATTAAAGTTAAAAAAAAAACTTACCGAAGTTAATCTTTAAAATAAGATCTTAAAAAAGGGGGAAATCGTGTTATAACCCGATTAGGGAAAGGTTCTTAAAAACGGTCGGACTAAGCGAAAGCATAATCCCGATAAATTACGTAATCGGAAGTACTTAGTAAAAAAAGAACTAAGTATTAATAAATACGATTAAGTATTTTATTACTGCTTAGTAATAATCGACCTAAATAATATTAAGTTATAGTAAATAAAAAAGAATATATACGTTCGTTTTTTTTATAATTTAGATAATATTAGCTTATAATATAATTTGGTTACTTAAAATATTTTTAATATTACTAAACGTAATTAAGTTATTTTCGTTATTTAGATTCCGTAATATAATTGCTAATATAAATCGTACGACTTAGTTTAATAGTTAGTTAACTAGCTTAGCTATTATATAAAGACAATTATTTATAGATTTTTTAATTTTTTTAAAATAATTATACGTTATTTACTAGGCTTTATATTTAATTATTATAAATATTACTATAATAATATTTTTTAGTTCATTAGTAATCGTTATACGTTAAACGAAATATTTATTTATAGGTTAAATTAATAAAAAAAATAAAAATTAAAAAGGTGTTATTTAATAAACTTAAAAAAGAGTAAGCGGTTAACGATAATAAGCGAATAATAAAAAAGTACCTTAAAATAATTTCTTAAAGCGGAATAAAGTAGTTTACAGGATAAAAATCTCGTTTTATACGGGATAAAAAATATATAAATAACCACTTATTCCATCTTTTTTTCTAATTAAGAAAATTTTTAAAACGAAAAAGTTTATAATAAACGGGAAAAATAAAAGCCTGTAATAAATATAACGGCAGAAAATAAATTTATTTCCGAGATTTTCTCGGAAAAAGTATTATTATCTTAATAGTAATAGTTAAAAGGTTAATATAAAACCTCTATATAAAAATAATAACCTTAAGTAAAATTAAAAAAAGTTTAAATATAAAAATATAAATATAAATCGGTTAAAATTAAAGTTAGAAATTTAAAACTGTAATAAAAAAATAATAATATAATGAAATAAATAAATAATATCGTAAAGTAATTATTATATATAGCTTAGTTTAAAAACGTTTTATAAAACGTTTAAAAGGCGGAAAACTTATAAGAAACTCTTATTACTGTTAAAAATAACGTAAAAAAAAGGCGAAATAAAACTAAAAAAGTAATTTACCGAAACACCTAATTTCTTAAAAACGAAAAAAAAAGTAGAAAAAAAAAGAAGTTATATAAAAAGGAAAGTATCGTAAATAAAAACCCCGGTAATTCGAATATATTATTTTTTAAACTTATTTAATAGTTCCCGAAAATAAAGAAGCTGTTACGATAATTCCCTTAATATATCTAATAACTTTTAAGCTCTAATAGTTTAAATAATTTTAACGAATTAAACGTTTATTTAAAGAATAAAGAGAAAAGTTTTAAGAAGTTTAATAATAAAGATTTAAAGTTACGTTAAAAATATTTATATTTTTTATTAAATAAAGAAAATCATTTAATAGGTTAAGTTAATTAAGAGTTTTAAAATAACGTTTTAATTTTTATATAAAAAAAATTAATTATAAAAACGGAATAAAATTAAAATAATATTACTAATTACGTTTTACGATAGTTATTATTAGGATATATAAAAAGACGTCTTTAAAGTTAATTCTAAGTATTAAGAAAAAACGAAAATATTAAGGAATTTTAAAAAGATTTATTTAATTATAAAATAAGGCTAAGTGAGGTTAGCTTTAAAAAAGTGTAGTAAAATTATATACGATAAAGAAAACCCTATATAGTTTATTACGAAATTTTAAACGTTTTTATAAAAGGTTAAAGGTTATAATATAAAGTTTAAATTAAAGAAATAAATAATTATATTAACAGTTGGTATATAAGGTTGTTAGGTTTAAGCCGTATTATTTAGACTAAGTTAAAAATACGAAATAATTATATTAATAATTAATACGATAAATATTTTATTTAATATTTTTATATACGGTAATTATTAATAATTTTTACGGTAATAATAAATTATACGTTTCGGTTACGAAAAACCTTATCCCGAAACCGATTATTAAATCCCCGTAAATACGTAATTTCTCGATTAATATCGGCTGGGACGCTTATTCGCGTAATGCCGACAAGCTTCGACCCTGATAAACCTTATGCCCTCTAGCTGGTTCGGCAGGGGGAATCTCCTAGAATGCAATAACTTAGGAGATAATTAATAGTTAGTATAAAATAATTTAATTAATATTTAAATAAAAAATTTTAAATATTAATTATTAATTTTAATAAAGAATTTTATAATTATATTAATAAGAAAAGAAAAGGGGAAATCTTATAACGTATAATATAGTAAATAGCTATAAGCTAGAGTGAGATAATCACCGACCAGTCTCAGAGCGGATTCTAAGAAGTGAATGTATTAGGTTATTTTTATCTAGCGTCTTCTATTAGTTGCCAGATGGTGTATTTATATGGGTAAGTGGGTCGGCGGCTGGTCGGTTGCCAGCCGCAGCCCCGTAAGCTCTATATCCTCATATAACGCTTAAAAAGGTAAGGGAAAGAGTTATAATAATAATAATAATTTCCGAAAGAATAAGCCTGTATAAAATAAGAATAGAAAGTTACTCTACTTTAATTATAGTAAATATAGATATTTAATAAAAGATTTTTTTTAAACAGTAAAACGAAAAAACTAGGGGAAAAAAAAGGAAAACGTACTTAACGTTAAGGTAATAACAGATAAAATAATTAAAATAATAATTTTCGTAACGTTTATAATAGTAATAAAAAATAATAATTTATCTTTAACAGCTTAAAAAGTTGATACCGATTAAACGGAAAAGAATTTAACGCTTATATTAAAAAATAATAATTTAATAGGAAATTTAAAAATTTTAAAATCTAGGTAATTAATTGCCTTAAATTATAAGTAAAAAAACATCTTAAAAACGGTTATAAAAAAAGTTATATTTTTATATATATATATTTTTTTACGAAAATAATTTAAATAAATTATTTTAAAACTTAAAAATAAAAATTAATATTATAAATAATATTAACATCTTTAAAAGAAATATCGTAATAAATATTAAATAACGTTTAAAAAAACTTAATAAAAACTTAAAATTATAATTATATATATGTTATATATTAACAGCTTTTTATTAAAGGTATTTTCTAAAAAGATATTTTATAAATAAAAAAGTTATTTAAATTATAACGCTTTAATAAGTTTTAATAAAAATTAATTATTAACAATTAACGATTTTCGAAAAAGATTTTTTATATAACTTTATAAAAGATCGAAAATTAATATTAAGGTTCCGGATTTAATAAAAATATATATTAAAGAAAGTATCCGATATAAAAACGGTAATAGTTTAACGAATAACTTAAAATACGTATTTTTAAATATTTTTAAAAATAGGGAAATTTTGATAATAAACAAAATTATAAAAAGAAATATTTTTAATACCGCCACTTTTATTACTCTGATACCGATTAATTAATATAAATTATTAAAATATTTATACAAATAAATTTAAACCTTAATAATATAGAAAAATATTGTTTAATATAACCTAATATTAATTAAGGTTATTAATATTAAATATTAAAATTACTTTAATTTTCTTATATATAATTTATTACGTTATAAAAAATAAGGATAAAGTTTAATAAAACCTATACGTATATATTACGCAAATTATAAAATATTTAAAAACGTTATTATTAAATAAAAAAAGGAATTATAAAATGTATAAAGTTTACGTTTTAATTATAAGAGAAATTTTAGTATAATAATAATTAAAAAAATTTATATTATGAAATATATCGAAACAATATTTTTTAACTTTTATAATTAATATTAAAACGGAATTGTAAAATAAAATACTTATAACTTTTATATAAATAACTTTTTTATACATTTTTAAAATTTCGCAATAAAAACAATAACATATATAATTAATAAAATAAGTTAGTTTACGATAAAAAATATAATATTAATTAAATACTTTAAAAACGTCTTTTAATCGAATAAATTTTATAAATTTCATAATAGTTATTTTAAAATATTAAATAATAAATATATAGTTTTAATTAGCAAAATTTATCGGATTAAATTAAAAACCTATTATTAAGTTATTAAAAAATAGATAATTATAAAATATAACTGCTAAAAAATTATAAGTTATTTATAATATTATATATTATTATTTATAAAACCTAAAAACGTTAAATAAACTTTTTAACTTTAAAAAATATTATTTAATTATTTTTATAGTTTAAATAAAAGTACTTTAAATACTGTTATAAATAAGGCGTAAAAATAAAAAATAATAATAATAACGATATTTTAAAGGACTATATAAAGTAAAAAATTAAATAAATTAAATATTAAAAAATATCCGAAAAAGACTATATTGAAATTATGTACTTTAAAGGCTTTAAATAAACCTTTAAAATTAATTTAAGGATTAAAGTTAATATTAATTTAAAAAGATAAAACGTAGTTGTCGTATTCGAAGATACTGGGTAGAGTATCTATCGTGTTACTTATTGGTGTAATTACTTCGTATCTTTTGCTCAGCCTAGATAATACGGCTTAAACTCAACGACCTTGCAAAAAGATAAAAACAAAAATAATTTATATATTTTTATCATATCGTATTAACGTTAAATAACGATAAAAGCTATAAAAAGCTTAAAATAATAAATATAATATAAAGTTATTTATATAAAGATTAAGAAAAACTTTTTACGTAAAATCTTAATATTTTTATTCTTTAATAAGATTATTTAAATATATTTTATAAATATTAAATAAATATTAAAAAAGTATACGTTTATAAGATAATTAAATAAGTATAAGGAAAGTATTTACGTAAAAGAATTCATATAGCGAAAAAAAAATTAATTTCAACGAAATTATAATAAATACTGTAAAAGTAATATATTAAACGATTTTAATAATATTAGCCGGTTTTTTTAAAATAATCTATATTTTAAATAAATTTTATTATTACGTATATAAACGGTTAGTTAACGGAAAATATTTTATTATATATTTAAAAAATAGAGTAATATACAAGTTTTTTAAAAAGAGTTATTAAGTTAATAAATTAATTATAATTTTTAAATTAAAAATTAATTATTTAATATTAAAAATTAAAAAAAAAAAAAAAAAAAAAAAAAAAAAAAAAAAAAAAGAATTATTAATAAAATAAGTCTTTTATTCGTTAATTTCGGATAATATAATATATTATAATTTTAAAATAAGAAACGCTATTATTTTAAATATAAATAATTTTCTATTTTTCGATTTTAATAAATAACGTTTTAAAAATATTATTAAAAGAATTATTAAAAACGTTATAATTAAGAACTTAAGTAATATAAATTAGTATTTAAACATACGAATTATTCTCCCTAGAGAAGACGTAACCGTGGAATTAAATTGAACAAATAGATAGATTGTACTATCGGTTGCTAAGCTTTACCAAACTCTAACCTTTTTATAGCCCCTATCGACGACTATTCTTAACGGAATTCTGGACGGTTTTCGTAATCCGGAATAGCCGGATAAATTATCGTTCGTAATTTTCTTTATATCGATTTAAAAGTTGAATTTTGATATTTTTAAATTCGTTATCGTTATTTTTTAATTTTATTAATAATTTTTCTATAAGCCGGATATTTTTTAATATAAATTTACGTAAAAATCGATTATTTTTATCGTTTTAAATTAAATCGTATCCGAAAATTAAAAACATAACCCGATTTTTTTCGGCAAAGTTATTAATATCGATAAAAATATCGATATATTTTATTCGGCCGATTGTTTTATTTAAATCGGGTAATTTAATCGAGATTATTTCCGTCGAGATTCCGAAAACACGGAATACTGGGACTTTATATTCGGATTTAGCCGGTATATTTTAGTTATTTTAATTAATAAAGGTTTAAAAAGCTTTAAAATTAATCGAGGTTAAAAAAGATAACTATTATAAAATCGGCGAAGGGTCGCAAAGCAGCTATCTTATACGGACTTAAGGTTTACTGCGAAAAGCTTAATATCTTCTAAATTATTATTTAAGATTCCTTCTGTTAAATTAGTTAAAAGGCATAAGGTTTATCAGGGTTAAAGCTTATTAGCATTATATAAGTAAACCTTTTAAGTCGATATTAGTCGAAAAATTACGTATTTACGGGGACCTAACAGTCGGTTTCGGAATAAGGCTTTTCGTAACCGAAGTATAATTTATCGTTACCGTAAAAACCATTAATAATTACCTTATTCGAAGATATTAGGTAAAATATTTATCGTATTAATTATTGGTATAATTATTTCGTATCTTTAGCTCAGCCTAGATAATACGGCTTGAACTTAACAACCTTATAAACATACGAATTATCCGTTTTTTTATTAATAATAATATATTAAAAAAGTTACTTAATTTTATTAATTGAAATAAACTAAGTAAAAAGTTTATATTATTTAGTAAGACTTATTTAAAAGACGTTATAAAATATACCGATATTAATTAATAAAAAGGAAGTTTTAAATATATAAAGTTAATAAGAAAATTTATAAATAATATATTATTTAAGTATTGAAAATATATTAAAAATTACCGAAATATTTAAACGATATATTAAATATAGTTTTTTAATATTAAAAGTTATATAGGGTCGTTAAGTTTAAACTATATTATCTAGGTTAAGTTAAAGATACGAAATAATTATATTAATAATTAATATAATAAATACTTTACCTAAAATTTTCGAATACGGTAATTATTAATAATTTTTACCTTAACGATAAATTATACCTTAATCGCGAAAAGTTTTATTCCGAAGTTAATTATTACGTAATGCCGATAAGTTTCGATTTTAATAAACCTTATATTTTTTAGCTGGTTTAGTACAGGGAATTTTAAATAATAATTTAAAAAATATTAAGTTTTTCGCGGTAAATTTTAAACTCGTATAAAATAGCTGCTTTATAACTTCTTATCAGTCTTACGATATTTTTAATTTTAATTAATTAAAATAATTAAAATATACCGGCTAAGTCCGAATATAAAGTCCTAGTATTCCGTATTTCCGGAATTTTAACGGAGATAATTTTAAATAAATTACCCGACTTAAATAAAATAATCGGCCGAACAAAATATATTGATACCTTTTTTAATATTAATAACTTTTTATAAGAATACAACCCCTTATAGTTAAGAAAACTAGGCTAGGACAGGACCTTATATAAATCCTGATAAGAAACTGTTTAATAACAGTCGCTGATACGACTTACGGGGTTCGTGGCTTAGTGGAGCTAATAATTAGTCTGAATGAATATCTAACACCTTTCCGAAAAAAGTCGGGTTTTATTTTTAATTTTCGGATATGATTTAATTTAAAACGGCGGAAATAATCGATTTTTGCGTAAATTTATATTAAAAAAATATCCGGTTTATAAAAGAATTACTGGTAAAATTAAAGAATAACGATAACGAACTTAAAAACGTTAAAATTTAATTTTTAAATCGATATAAGGAAAATTACGAATAATAGTTTATCCGGCTATTTCGAATTACGAAAACCGTTTAGAATTCCGTTAAGAATAATCGTTAATAGGAATATAATTAAGTAGTTTAAAGTTACCTTAAAGTAAAACGCTTATAAGAAGGTTAAGGTTTAATAAAGTTTAATAACCGATAATATAATTTATTTATTTATTTAATTTAGTTTTACGGTTCCGTCTTTTATAAAGAGACTAGTAAAAGTTATTAAAAAGTTTTATATTATAAATTAAAAAAATTATAATAGGTTATATAATTTTTATTTTTAAAATATTTATTTTATAAATTTCAAAGTTATAAAATATTATTATTAAATATATAACGGAAATAAAATACGATATAAGGTTATTAAATTTAAGCCGTATTATCTAGGTTAAATTAAAAATATAAAGTAATTATATTAATAATTAATATAATAAATACTTTACTTAATATTTTCAAATACGGTAATTATTAATAGTTTTTACGGTAATAATAAATTATACGTTTTAATTACGAAAAATTTTATTCCGAAATTAATTATTAAATTTCCGTAAGTACGTAATTTTTCGATTAATATCGGCTGGGAAACTTACTTACGTAATGCTAACAAGCTTTAACTCTGATAAACCTTATGCCCTTTAGTTAATTCGGCAAAGGGGATTTCCTGGAATGCAAATAATAACTTAGGAAATATTAAGCTTTTCGCGGTAAATCTTAAGTCCGTATAAAATAGCTGCTTTGTAACCCTTTGCTAATTCTACGACTAAAAATGTTAAATGTCAACCAGGAAAAAGGGCTAGGAACTCCAAACCAGCCACCTTTAACCTCGATCGATCCTACGACTGTAAAAAAATTAGGGCTTGGTAAAACTTAACAACCGATACCACAATCTATCCATTTATTCAATTTTGTTCCACGGTCACGTCTCCTCTAAAGAGAAAATAAAATACTATAAGAAGGAATAATAATTATAGAAATAATTAAAATTATAATTTTTTTAATAAAATTTATTATTATTTTAAAACTTAATATAAATAATATAAGGAAAATATAATATTTAAATTAAATATTATTACGTACGTTGAAAAATCCGAAAAGAAAATATTAGTTTTTAATACGTAAAAAGTAAAAATAATTTTAATAAATTCCCTTTATACGGGAAAGAAACGCGTTTTTTATTATAAAATAATAATAACTGTAATATTTTTTTACTATTACTGGATAATATTTATTAATTTATTAATTTTAAAGTTTTAATTTTCCGTAAAATTATTTATTTATATATACGTATAATCTTTAATATTAATTTTTATTTAAAAAGATTAATATTTTATATATAACTTATAACTAATTACTATTTTATAATTAATCGGAAAAAAACCCTTATTAGATAGCTTTATATAAGAGAAATTTTAAAAAATAACGATTTTAATTATATATTAATATTACCGTTAAAAAATAAATCCGACTTTTAAATTATAAAATTTTTAACGTAACAAACTGGCGTATATAAAGCGTTTTCTTATATTAACGCTTAGTTAGGTCCGAAATGTTAGGAAAAAGTAGGCCCCGTATTCCGGGACGGCGGTAAAAAACGGTAAAACAAAAAGGCCGGTTTTTAATATAACGGTTAATTACGTAGCCTGATTTTTAATAAAAGTAATAAAAATAAAAATTTAACTTTTATATAGATTAAATTTTTTTAAAGTTTTAAATTTAATTTTAAAAATTACATAAATAAGATTACTTAACGTAAAAGGGTGTATTAGTAATTAGCATTTTTTAATACCCGCGGCTAGTATATTTAGGCCGCAGTTATTATCTAAGGTAGTCTTTATCTAGGAACTATCCTTTATATAGCTAAACGTATATATAAAAATAATTATCTTTAAACCTTTTTAGTTTTTTTTAAATAACTGTGCGCTATTCGCTAGATTCCTGTATTTAATCATTGTAACTGCTAATATAATTTTTATAAAAAAATTACTTATATAGTAATAAATTTAAAGAATTTGATAAATAATAAAAAAATATTTAATATCGTAATTAATTATAATAATTTCGATATTTTCAAAAATAAATATTTAATTAATAATATTAAATATATTATCGATATATTATATTATTTATAAAAATAAATCTCAATTAATATAATATTACGTATACCGGAAAAAACTGTATAATTTAAAGTATACGTAATTTCGAAAGATAATTAAAAACAATTGCCGGTAAATTAAAATTATTTTTACAGTTTTAAAAAAAGTTTTTTTATACGTATTAATATTCTTCTTAAAGAAGACGTAACTATATAACCTAATTAAATAAATTAATAGATTATATTATCTTAGTTATTAAGCTTAATTAAAACCTAACCTTTTCGCTAATAACTTTAAACTACTCAGTTATATAAGCTTTTATCGATAACTATTCTTAACGAAATAACCAGATAAACTATCGTTTATAATCTTTTTTATATCGAATTAAAAGTTAAATTTCTAAACTCTTAAACCTTTTATTACTTATATCTAGCTTTTTTTTAATAATTTCTTTATATAGTCGGTAATTTCCGCTATAAAGTCGTTTAAATTTTATTTACTTTTATTTTTATATATTAAATCGTATTTAAAAATTAAAAAAAAAATTAATTATTTTAAGAGAAATCGGTTAAATTAGTGAAAAAATCGATGATTTTTATTCATTTTAAAATTTTATAAATTTTAGAAACTTTAAATAAAATATTTTTCGTAAAGATTTTAAAATTACGGAATATAAGTATTTTATAATAGAAATTAACCGGTACATTATAATTGTTTTAATTAATATAAATTCGAAAACCCGTATAATTTAATTAAGATTAAAAGTAGCTGTTATAAGATTAATAACCGTTATAAAGTTATTTTATACGAACTTAAAGTTTATTATAAAAAGTTTAATATTTTTTAAGTTATTATTTATTTTTTATACGATTCCTTTAATAAAATTCTTTAAAATGTATAAAATTTATTAACGTTAAAATTTATCGGTATTCCGTAATAATTAGTTTCGGAATAAAGATTTTTATAATTAAAACGTATAATTTATCGTAACCGTAAAAATTATTAATCATTATTATATTAATTATTAGTATTATTATTTCGTATCTTTAACTTAACGACCTTATATACGTATTAATATAATATTAAAAATAATATATATTACGCCTAGCTCTTTTAATCTTTTATTAAAGTTCGATAAAATCGATTTTAATAAATCCGTAAAATTAAATTAAAATATTTATATTAATAATAAAAGTAAACTAAAGAATTTTTCGTATGTAAAAAATTAAACCGACTTTATTTTACTTATAATTAAATATCGTAATAAAATCGCGAAATATAAAATTTATATAAAAAAATTAAAAAAAGTGTAAGAATACAGCCCCTGTAGCTAAGAAGACTAGGCTAGGACAGGACCCCTTACCTCACTAAAATCAGGCCCTATTTTTGAGGTTATGGCTGCGCCTGCGGCGCAGCCGTAGCTAGGGCTTTCCGTCAAGAAGTAACTGCAAAGGTTTAATATATCAACTAAACCTCTTTAAGAAAAATCTCCACAAAAACAACAAAACCTTAAAAATAGGGCCTAATAGCAAGTTGTAATTTTTTAGCCTTAATTAGCGTACTTTTATACAAATTCGAAAAAATCATTAATAACAACTTTTGCAGTATATATTAATTACGAAGTCCCTAACGTTATAACTTACATAATTCAACGTAAAATTAAAATCTCTATTTTCTAATATAGGTCTAATCCTAATCAAAACTAAGCCTAGATTTCTATAAAAAGAAAATGGCCCAAAATTACGATTAACGTTTGATATAACCCTTTACCCCTTCTAGGCCAGCATAATAATAACATAACCCTATAAACCAAAATAATGATATATAAAGCTTAAAATCGCCTGTAATAAACCCCGATATATATTCCCGTTTTAATTAGCTAAATATAGATAATGTACTAAAAGATCTAAGGTAAATATTTTAATCCTTTAATTACCTAATTATTTAAAACGAAACGTTTATCCTTATCCGATAGCTTTACCGGTTTTTTGCCGATATAAACGTTATAAATCCATACGTTAATATTATATATACGATTAACAACTTTACGGAAATTTTACGCCGTCGGTTTATTCGCCTTATATTAGGTACTATACTTAACGGGCAGGGCCGTATTTTACGGAAAAAACAGGTAAATACGGTATATAATCTGGTTTTCGGAAAGCTTAATATTTTTTTTGTTATTAAAATAAATTTTGGAAAATCCTTAATTATCCAAGCTTTTTTTTTAATAACCGATTTAATTATTATCCAAATCGTACCTTTAATTAAGTTAGTTAAAAAATAACGAATTTCTATATTAGCAATACCGTATTTTGCTTTTATCCTGATATTTGCAAATACGAAAAAGCTTGATCCGGAGATATACAAACATATAGCCGCTAAATAACATAGTTATATTATCCTTAGTCTTAAATAAATATCGAACGATTAATTTAATTTGTTATATTAAATCCTATTTTCGAACGGCGGTATAATTTAATTATAATCGACGAAGCATATTTATTATCGGAATAAAAAAATTTCCGGCTTAAATATACTAATATCCGCAACTTACGTTTTATTTTTCCTACCTATATATATTAATTTACGTATATAGCAACCGCCAATAATATTATAAAGAAAAAAATTACGAAATACGGTAATTTTCGTTAAGTCGGCGGTCCCATTAAATATAGCTATAAAACGGAGGTCCGGCGTTTTAATATTAATCGGCCCGAAATCGATATTATTATCTTCCTTATATTTAAAGGTTAACGTTCGAATTAAACGTATTTAAATTTCCTAATAACGGATATTTCCGAATTATCAAATAATAACCTTAAAATTTAATTCGATAATTTACGTACCATTATTAAAATTATTATTTATATTAATAATAAGGCGAAAACTATAAATATCCACAATTACCTAATTAAAACGTTAACGGACCGGAAGTATTTGCCAAAAGTTATAAAAACGGTTATTAAGTTTTATAACTCTAAAATGCCTTATAATAACCAAGCTCGTATATACGACAAATTAAAAAAACTTAATAATCTTATCCGTATTATTATATCCACCGTCGTTCTTAAATTAAACATAAATATCCCGGATATTAATTAAATAATACAGTAAAAAATACCGAAAAGTTTTCGATAAAAAATTTATAGTAATAATTTAATCGAACGGTTCGTAATTATAAATAACTAAATATAACTAACTATAAATAAGCTATATTATTTACACCCTATTAAACGTTCAACAAATATAAAACCAAATTATCTACTGCAAAAAAAATTAAAATAACGAAAAAAACCCAGGCCCGGTAAGCTAAAAACTGTACCACTTATAAAAACACAAAAGTCGTAATAAAAATCGAAATAACAGATTCGGATAATAAAAAAAATAATACGTAATTTATCGCGGATAATCCCAATTAAAACGAAGTAATTATCAAATTTCAATCTTATCCTTCGACTAGTCCAGATATTACTTTTATTACCCGTAAACCTCCGAAATAAACCAATATTAATTTACGGAACCGGACGAAAATAAGGCCTCGATAACATACGTTATTTAACGGCAAATATATACATAAGGCGATTTTAACATATTTAAAAAAAAACGAAACCGTTATACTAAAAAAGAACCTTAATAACCCTATCCTAACTGGGCCTTATTACAACCTATATACGCCTAATTTCATTTATATACCCGAACCTTTAAATCTAAAAATATTTACGTAAAAATAACCAAAAACCGGTTTACTAAAAACAATTACTTAAAAAATAATAAAATCCTAATATAAATAACGGGCGAACAAATTATTTTCTACGTAATTATTTCCATTTAATAGCAAAAAGGCAAAATAGATATTTATTCCCACTAAACTTAAACGGTCCTTATTTAATACGTTCCTAAAAAAATTAAATAAAGCTTAAAGTTTTTATTTAGTTTAAAACGTAATCGAATTAATTAAAACGGTTCCCGGACTTAATAAATAGCAGTATTAGAACATTTTAAAAAACCGTTTTTTATCTATATTACGTTTAATTTACGAAAAAACTGTATTTGTTATTTTACGGAAAATACGGAAAACTTTTCGCAAACGACGTAATTCGCTTAATCGAAAATAAAAACGTTATATTCTTATATTTCGGACCGATCTATATAAATTACGGATTATTACCGCGTTATAAATTCGATAAATTTCGGAAAAAATCGCAAAACTACCGCAAACTATGCCGGATCCTAATTAAGGCATACTATATATAACCGCCCGATTTAAATTAATAACTGATAATTTAATAATAAACCTAATAATTTAAATATTAACCCGGTACGCAGTTTATACGCTTTTACGATTTAAAGTTGCAACCCCGGTTATAACGACGTTTATAACTATATACGTAGCTTACGGCATATTAAACGATTTTAATTAAGAACTTACCTTATTCCCGTTATTTGTAACGTTAATACGGAACTTATTATTCCCTAATACTTTTAATTTACCAGCTGCGCCTTTATTACCGTACTTATATTCGCATAGTTCGTTTGCTTTTATATCGTTACCGGAATCGCCGGGGTTACCAAAATATGATAATATACAGCCTAACGCTTTAAATAATATATCGGAAACTGGATTTAAGGTAGCAGTCCCTGTCGAAGTTAGGAGCTCGTTATATTAACTTCTGAAATATTCCCATCCTTTTTAACTTTTAAAGTACCTTGGCTTAGGTCGATTAGCTAGTATAAGGGATCGATTATACGGGTAAATAAATAATATAAATAATTTTTCGCCAATATTAGGAAGGCTATCCACTTACCATACATACAGCTATTCCGGCATCCGCTTTTCTTTAAATACCAGCTCGAAATATCTAAAATCCCGATCTTATAACGGATCTTAATTAAAACCCCGTTACGTTTCTTCCGGTAATCTAAAGTTTACCGGTATCTCGGGTTACGGCTTTTGAAATTTCGTTATCCGAAATAAACAATACGTAAAAATACGAATTTTTTTTTTTTAATACCACCTTTTTTCTTTATCGGTATAGTTAAGGCTTTAAGTAAAAATTAAAAGTTTTTTGTTTTAAAATCCCATATCCGTATAATAATAATAAAACATTTTAAATAACTATTAAAGTTTTCGGAATTAATACCGAATATGTTATAATACTTTCGAATTTAATTTATATATATAATTATTTAATTGTTAATTAAGTAATTATAATTACGGATTTTCCTTTCGTTTAATATTATAAAAATAACGTTTATATAATATATATTATACGATATATTACGGTTTTATATTCCTAATCGGAATTACGAAATTATTATATCCCTAATATTATTTATATTATATAGGTTATTATCGTATATAAATATTCGAAAACGTTAAACGGCCCGAATTATACGGGCTTTTAAAGAATAAACGCCGGTTAAATCTGTAATATAAAGGATATTTGTTTCGCGGTTTTAAAGATTTATTATTTAATAATCTGTATTCTTTGTATCGTCGACTTCATTGCTATATTCTGGTATAATAAAAAAAACGAATAAAACTTTATATTATCTTATTATTTTTTTTAGGTTTAATAAAAACGGGAATTGGAAGCTGTTATTATATATAAATATATTTCTTATTAACGTTTCGTAAGTTATATATATGTAACCGAAATTTCCGAATATTTATTTAAATGTAATTCCGATATTATCGTTAGTGAAATATACGTTAAGGTATATATAACGGTAAGCAGATTATATTTTCCAGTATATCTTAATAAATTCCGTTTTATTAAAATTTTATAGTACCGTAATTTTGTTAAATAGTTTTATAACGGTAATTAGAGATAATTTTTTGGTTGGTATAGGGTTTGGAAGGACGGTATATGTAGTTGGGGTTAACCTGGGGAAACTAGTACCGCAGTTAATATAAGTCGTATCGAAAGTTAACTTGATAATATTTATATTTTTATATATGCTTTAATTTCTTGTTATATAGCTATATAAATTACGGACATAATTACCGTATTTTACCTTATTAAACGGTAATAATATTATTATAATAACTGCTTAATATTAAGCATTATATAAAAAGTAGTAATATATAAGAAATTTAGGGGTAATATATGTTTACCGGTTTTGTTTTAGGTTAATTAAAATTAAAAATGGGAATATAGGATATAAGATATATAGGATAAGGTGAAGTTCGTATATTAAATAATATCCGGATATATTATTAATAGTAATATAAAATATAAAAGGATTTATAGTATATAAATAAAGTTTACGGATAATTAACGGGTTATAAGGAAATCCGAAAGTAATATATATAATTAAGATTAGAATATATACGAATTTTAGGATTATGTAATTGTAGGTATATAAATAACTAGGTTTATATAGGTTATTAAATATTAACTTAAAAGTTATTAATGTTTTTTTTTATAACGAAATAATAATATATAGGGAAAGAATTAATAACCGTATATAAATTATACGATACTTTTTATTTTATTACGAATTATTTAATATAATCCATAGAATTTCTTTAGTTAAATATATATTAAATAGAACTATTATAGTTATTTAATATTTATTATTACTTACTTTATAATTATTTACTTTATAATTATTTTATAAACTTTTTTATATTTTATTATACTATAACACCTAAATTTAATTTACCTGTAATATAATAATTATTATTAATCCGTTTTTTTTTATTTAATATTTAAAATCCTTATTATAATATATATTTTTATATATTTATTATAATACGGAATATAAATAACTTTACCGATATATTAAATATAGTTGTTAATAATGCCGTAAATATTAAACGTTAAATAGGCCCGGTAAACTTTAAATTCCCGGCTAAATAAAAAAAGGTAGTTAGATTTATTAATAATATCCGCTAAGAATAACTTTACGGATAGGTAATAAAAAACCGATCCTATAAATAGCCGGAATTATTATTAAAATAACTTTAAAAACGGGTAACGAAAAGCCGATTTTATAAATAACCGTAACTATTATTAAAATAACCTTAAAAACGAGTAACGAAAGCTTAATTTAAAAAATAACAGAAATTATTATTAAAACCTGTGGTATAACGTATTTTAAGGTTTCGTCTTAATTAAAACGCCTTTGTATTACTTATATAATATTCGATTATCTTAAAATATAGGATATTTCTTACGAAAAGTATATATTATACGTAACCGATTTTAAATATTAAGTATATGTTATAAGGTTATATTAATGTAAGGGAAAATTAGAAAGTTGTAAGTACCTTACGTTTTGGTATTAATAGGAATATATATTAATTAAGAAAATCTTATAATCGATTAAGATTTACAAGCTTAACGGTATTACAAAAAGCTTATATTATAAATGGGATTTTTTATTATATAAAAATACGGTATTTATATAAATATTAAATGTTAATAATACAGTTCGGAATATTTTAAACAATAATAATTGGCAAAATAAAATTTACGTTATAACGGATTATACCGGTTTTATAAATTATTAAATTACTAAATTAATTACAGATTTTCGATTGGTTACGGTTTTTGTAATTTAACGAAAAGGATATATAAACCAAATATTTTATAAACGATATAAAAAAAGGTTTATAACTTTATAAGCCGGGTTAATTAACCAGGAAATATATATTATATAACCGTTTTATAAATATTATAGTTTACAAAGTTATACGGGCGATAAATATATAAATTACGTATAAAAACGCGGTAAAAAATATTTATATATAATTTTTAAATATTCGGCATTATTATATAATCCGAATAAAGATTTCCAAAAAGACTTAAATGCGGATATTACGTTTAAAACGAATAAAATTTTAAGTTCCGAAAATATAAAAAAAGTTATTAATATATAAGTTACGATAATATGCGAAAAAAAGCAAAACAAAACGAAAAAATCTTAATAAATACGTAAAAACGCTAATTAATAAATTAATTGCAAATAAAATATATAAGTTAATACGAAATTATGTAATATATTTAATTATAAATAATACGATATTATTAATACGTTAATTTATTTTAATACGAAGGATTTATATAATATTATTACAAATAAAATATATAAACAAAATGTAATTAATTAAAATTACGTAATATACCTAATTATATTAATATTAAAAATATAGCAAAATCCCCGTATTAATTTTAGCAAAATATAAAAATAATAAAAAAATAAAAAACTATAATAACAGTTCGTTTTTATCCGATAAATCCTTATTTTATTTATTTAATAACGATAATAATAAAAACGGACCGCCTTAATTAAAACCGTTTATTAAGTTATCTATAATTTATACTATAGGATTATAATTTTTTTCTATATACAGGATATTACGGTTATCCGAAACTAAATTATCTTTAGCGAATTTAATATTAAAAACTTTTCGAACAACTGCGTTAAAATTATTTACAAGTTAATTTTTATCCTTTACCGTATTTAGCCAGTTAAGCTTACCTTTATCGCCAGTAATAAATATAATATTATTAAAATTAACAAACTTAATTTCTATAACTTTACGGCCGGCAGCTAAAATATTTTCGGATTTTTAGCTATTTTTTTAATCCGAAATAAATATTTTTTAACAAATTAAAAATTACGAAGTAAAAAATAAACGCATTTAAAGATTTCGTTACGAAAATTCCGAATAACGTAACGTTTATTTCGCGAAAAAATATAACGGATATAAAATTCACGTTATAAAAAAACGTAATATTTAATTAAAAACGAATCTCGGAAAAATATAATATTAACGTTATATATATTATTTTTCAACCGGCGGAAGTCGCCAGCAAACCATAAATTATAATATTTATTTTTTTAATTAAATACTTTTTATATTTTTTTTTTAGATTTTATCGGAACTAAATTTAATATTAAAATTAAATTAATAAATACTTAATTTAATACTGCAGGACGTAATATCCAATTAAAATAAAACATTTTTTTATCGTAATTAAATTAACCGGCCCTATAAAAAAAAATAATAATATCGGTATTAACCGCTTAATATAATTAACGTCGTTATATTGTATAATATACGAAAGATATAAATAAACCTAGGTTTTTTAAAAGAAACGGTAATAATTTTAAAATTTTTTATCGATAAAAACGGTATCGATTAACGGTTAGTTATTATCTTTAATAAAATCGAAAAAATTATCGTTTTATAAAATATTTTCTATATTAAAAATATTTCCAGCTTTACGGTTATCCGATAGAAAAGCCTTATTTAATACGCTTTAATTAAAACCGCGCCGCTTAGAAAATAATATAAATAAGCTATATTCCCTAGTTAAAAAACGAAATATTTACAAATTATCCGCTAAATTATCTATGTTACCAAATAACGTATTATTAACAAATAATAACAAAAAATTTTCGTCGGAAAAATCTTTATCTATTAACGCGTTTTAATTAAAACCCCGTAATACCTCCCCTATTTATCTAGCGTAACCAAGATACTTAAAAACCATATTATACGCAACAATTTCGAACTCGGCAATAAATAACCGGGAACATATATATTTTATAAATTCGGTAAGCTGCGCTTTCGAAAAAAAATTTTCGATTAAGGTATTCTTAATAATTCCGCATACGTTAAATGCTTTCTTTATAAATAGTTTATATCGGATACGTAATTTTTACAAAAATAATACAAATATATAAACGTTATATATATAAAAAATAAAAGGCTTAAATAAATAAAACTTCGGCAATTTTTAATATAATTACGTTATCTTATTTAAAAACTAACGGTTTACCTTTAAAGTTGTTTACGTTATATATACTCCGTTTATATTATCAAACTAATAAATACGTATAAATGTAAATAAAAAATTTATCTATATATAAAACAAAACAAGAACGGAAAAAAACCACCGTTTTTTATTATATAAATCGGTTACTTTAGCTTAACTGGCCTATATTTTCCGGATATAACTAGTTATCTTCTAATCTCCATAAATAAAATAAAAACGTTTCGAAAACTAATAAAATTATTTTTCTTTAAATTTACATATTACCTAAAAAATCTTTTAATAAACGTTATAAGTACCATCGATAATACCTTCGTCTTTATTAATTACACTTAACGAAATTAAACAGCACTTATTATATAATATACGTTTTAATTTAAAAAAACCGGAAAACTTTTATTTATTATATTTATAAAACGTATTAACAAAAACAAAAAACAAAATCCGGATAATATTAACTACGAACCAACAGGAAATATTAAGTAATATTAAATATTATTATAATATTTCGTAAAACTATTTTATTTTATAATACTAATTAAAACGGAATATAAATTATTTTAACTTTCCTTTAAAAATACGGTTATAATAACGGGTAAAAATAATAATAATATTCCGTATAACGGAACCGTATCGAAACGTTATATTACGAATATAATCCTAAACATTAAAATTATCGTACCAAAATATAATATCGTCCTATTATACCTGGCGGTAAAACATAACTTATCTTAATTAAAACCGTATTATTATAAAGGAATTAATACGGTTACCTTAATTTCCTTTAATAATTAGTTTACATTTTTATTTAACGTATAATAACTTTCGTAAATACTTAACCCTTTTAACATATTAATCCTATCCCGTAATATACCCGAAAATAATAAAAACCTGCCTAATAAATAAAGTAAATAACTGTTATTAATTTTGGAAATTATTTTAATTATAATAACTAAAACCATAAAAAAAAAATATATAAAAACCTTTAGATCGTTATTATTACGAAACCGTTTCGTTTTCTATTTCGTATTATATAATTACCACTTTTTCCTTAGGTATATAACTACTTGGTTTAAAAGTTTAAACCAGTTAAAAATCAGCGTTTTTATAAATCGTTTACTTTTATTTAAAATAATATAAATCGTATTAATATCGAATAATAAATCTTCCGGGAAATGGCGGAATCCGGGGCTTTTTATAAGAGTTATAAACTTATTATATAATATATCGTAATATTTTCGTATAAAAAGGTTTTAATTAATAAAAGTTATAAACTTTTGCTAATTTTTATATATTAATAACCTATCGCGTATTTGTTTTTTTTTTAATACGTTAATTAACCGGCTAATCCGAACGGTCGAATTATATAATCGGCTTATATTATTACAAAAAATCTAATTACGAATAAAGTTTTTAAACGTTATATTAACTGCCTTATATTAATGCCAGAAATTTAATATACGCGTACGTATATTCTGTTTTAAAGGCGTAACTTTATAAAATTAGGAAAATTCGGATTCGTCGTACTTTAAAAAGAGCGAAAATAACGCGACAGGTTCGGGTTATAATTAATAAATACGCTAAGGTTTAAAAATGGCAAACGGGTTTTAATTAAGACCAGAATAATATTGATAATAAACTATAATCGAAATAATCGTAAAAATGTATATATAATTACAGGAAATATCTTGTTATTAAATTATTATAAATTTTCGTTTTTTTAAAAAAATAAATCTGCTAAACGAAAACGTTTTTGCGTAACTATAACTTAGGCCTTATTAGCTCGTTACGGGTATTTAAGATTTAATTAGTTAATTATTAGCGTTATAAAGCGGTACTTAAGTGATTTTAAAGAAATCGGAGAACGAGCCAGGAAGAGGCCTGAGCTAGCTGAGGTAAAGGACCCTATATAAATCCTGATAAAAAGCTGTCTAACAACAGTCGCTAATACGACCCAAAAGGGGTTCGTAGCTTAATAAACTAACAATTAGTCTGAATATCTAACAATTATATCAGCAACTTACTCGACGCCTGACGGGTTAATAGTTCAATTCCCTCGGGGGGCGTACCTTTTAATATAAACTGATCACCTGTTACGGGGGTGTTATAGAACTAATCACCCCTGCTACATATCAAGTTGTATCAAAATATATACGCATCAAAATATCTAAAAGGCCAGAAAGCCGAATAAATAACCAGAGAAAGCCGAATAAATGAATTTAAAGTTGCGTAAAATAACGCGTATAAAAAAATTATACCGCCAGAAAGTAAGGCGATAAGACCAAAAATAAAAAGGTCGGAAGTTATAAAGGTCGCGCCTTAAACCTTTTATTTTCGCACTAATTAGCGCTGCCCCAAATTACGATAAGGTTCCTCCCCCTGGCCTTAGCCAAATAAAGCTTAGCTAGAAACGTTACTGTCAAACTTAGCCAAGTACGGGTAATTACTATTAGGCAAAAAGATCCTGCATAGAAAAATCCGGTCGCACGGAAAGGTAACGCAGTAACCTTAGAAACCAAGGCCTTTAGGAAGGGGAGTAATTGTAAGAATACAACCCTTATAATTAAGAAGACTAGGTTAGGACAGGACCCTATATAAATCCTGATAAGAAGCTGTCCAACAACAGTCACTGATACAACCCAAGAGGGGTTCGTAGCTCAGTAAGCTAACAATTGGTCTGAATATCTAACAAAAAGATGTAAAAGTAATTATTAAATAAAAACGTTATTATTATAATTATAAGTTAATTTAAAGAACTAAATAATTAAAAATAATAATTTATAATTTTAAAAAGAAATATTTAATTTATTTATTATTTATAATATTCTAATAAAGTATATTAACGTATTAAAAATTATTTTCTTTTTACGCTATTTTTCTTTTATTACTTTTATACTTTTAAGAACTTTAATATCTTTAATACTTTTATAACTTTATATCAGTATTATTTTCATTAACGTAGGATACAAGCGAGTCGGCCATACAAGTAAGTCGGCCAACCGCAGTTACGTAATTTTTTCTACAACTTTAAAAATTTATAACTACGTTAAATCTTTATATAGTTTAATGAAATTTTAAAATTTAGGTTAGTAAAATAGTTTGTACTTATAAATCAGCCCTACCTATTTTATATCTTCTAGAATAAATTTTTTATAAATTCGAAAAAAATAATATTATATATAATATATTCTTATTAATCGTACTATAAAATATAAAAAATTTTTATAAACGATTAGTTAAGTTACTAAGAAATTAATATATTTTTATAAATATTTAACATAGTTAATATCGTTCCTAAAAAGAGTTAGATTTAAATACAACATTATAAACTATAATTGTATTACGTAATAAAGATAATTATAAAACCGTATTAAAATATATTTAAAATTGATAGAGTTATTAACGTTTTAATAAATGTGAGTCGAAATAGCCGACTTGCTTATGTATTACGTTATTATTATTATTTTAAAAAATCTTTTCGTTATTATACGTAACATTTTTATAACTCGAATTCTTATTATCTTTAAAAATTTTAAATTATTAAAGTTTTAAAATATCGTTTAAATTAATAAATATAATGACGAAATAATTATTATACGCTTATATTTAAACGATAAGAAGTAATATATTATTAATAAATTAACCTGTATATATATATTATTAAATATTTCGAAAATAAATTTAATATTTAACTTTATATTTTAAATTTTCTTTTTATTACAAATTAACGTTTTAATAATATATTTAAAAATTTTCTTATTAATAAATTACTACATTTCTTAAACTTCTTATTTTTTTATTATATAACTGAATTATTAACAAGGTATTTATAAAATTAGTAATTTATTAATTATAAAATGCTACTATTAACGAAAATAACTTCGGCCTTATTAATAAAACTATCTCCTTTTTTACTAACAGTTAATTTTTATAAAAAAACCCTATAATACCTTTTAAGAAAAATAAATAATAACATTAATTTTAATAGAAAACTCGAATATAGCTTGATAAAATTTAACGTATTTTAAAATAAGATTAAGTAACGGTTAATTATTATTGTATAATTTAATATATGCAAGGTCGTTAGGTTCAAGCCGTATTATCCAGGCTGAGCTAAAGACACGAAGTAATTACACTAATAATTAACACGATAGATACTTTACCTAGTATCTTCGAATACGGCAACTATTAATGGTTTTTACGGTGACGATAGATTGTACCTCGGTCGCGAAGAGCCTTATCCCGAAGATAATTTAATATATAAAATATTATTAATTTTAATTTTTTTTTTATATTTTATATTTAACGGTAGAAATTTTAAAAAAAAAGTTTTAACCGAAATTACGTATATTTTTTGTATAAATTATATTTAAATTTTTTCTTAAAAGTTTTTATATTTCTTTTTTATTTCTTTTTCGTTACGGAAATTCTTTCCTCGTTTAATTTATTAATTACAATTTGATAACATTATTTTTTAATCTTATAATTCGAAATTATTATTTTACATAAAATTTATATATAACGCTAATACGGTTAATTATTTTCGATTTAATTTTCGGCTTAATTTATTTACGAAAATTTAAAATTAATAAAAACTTTTAATATTTCGGTAATACGTTATCAGGTATATATAATAATTAATAAACCGGGAAATGTTTCGGGTAAATTTAGGCTAATAAAATAATATTTATATTAAAATAAAATCTAAATTTTTTTCGCGAATATTTCGAAAATAATTCTTTTTTAATATTAACTATTAATTTTATATACGAAATTAAATTATCTTATAAATATTTTTTAATATCTTTCGTTCTTTAAATAAACCGTTATATTATTAATTAATTTATATTTTATTTTATTTTTCGAATATATTAATACTAAAATTTAAAAAACTTTATTTTATAAATTAAAAATTTATATTATCGAAAAACGATAACGATTTAATTATATTAAAAATTATATAATTATTAAAAATAAAACTATTCGTTAAAATTAACCGACTAAATTCAAACTTAAATTAATTAAAATTTCAGCTTTAACAGTTCTATTTTTATCTTGTTAACTAATAGGGTTGGCACGGGCCTTAATAATAATCTGTTAAAGTTAACCGAACTGCCCCTAAGAAAATTGTTAGTGTACTGCCACAAGCCCTTCGTTGGATACTGCAAACCACGGTCTGGGCTGCTACTTCTGCCTTTCACTCTGTACTTCAGCATTTCCTCTGATAATAAGTGACCTCTTATGTTAAGAGCAGGGGTAGCTACGATGCAGCTTAAATATATATATATATATATATGGCATGCTAAAACGAACTTCGAAATAATACGGCCAGAATATTGCCGCTCAATTAATATGCAGTGATGTGAGGCATTGCATTACATCGGTTCGTCTATACCTGGTTAAGACCCACACACAAATATGGAGGTGGTAGAACAAAATGTAACACCGGGGAAAAGCGGCCAACATTTATAAAGACCCTATTGGATTCCACATGAAGGATTCCATGCCTGCCGCCGTATAATTCCCAAATGCTGCAGCCAACAGTATCACTTGGAACTGGTATGATCAGCTTCGGTTATAGGAACACAAGGACCTCAGAAGAGTTGCATTGCATGATCATCTCTAGTACATACCCCATGTTACTGCATACCTATGCTGTGAGCATACAGATCATCTGCAGTATTTCTAGTAACGCGGTATCAACTGCGGCGATATATATGCCCACCATTTGCGGCGCAGCAGCCGGTAATTGTGGCCAGATGGAGTTATCTCATATTTTCGTATTCGGGTTCTCACTTCATGCTTGGCGTTCCACTTCTTTTACCTTTCGTCCATCCCATTCACTTAAAGGTCTACATGTTGAGTGGTGTAAACAAGATTAGTGGTATCTTACTTAGGTGGAGGTGCTAGAGATGCCAATGGTATCTTGCTGTTCCATAGCTCATCACCGATCAACGAAAAGCCTTTGCAGAGATTATCCAAGCCAGCTTCCTATCTGAAAGTTATAATATCACCCCCCGACTCAACAATGAACCCGGAGACCAACCACAGCCGTGACAGGGCGACGAGAAACCTCAACACGGCCTCCATGTTCACCCCAATTGCTATCTGCGGCATGGCTTGCCGGCTCCCAGGCAGAATTCACACTCCCCAAGAGTTGTGGGACTTCTTGATGTCTAAAGGTGACGCCCGTACCCTTGTTCCGGAAACTCGTTACAACATCTCCGGCTACTATTCGAACTCCAAAAAGCCAGGCACCACAGTATCTCAATATGGCTATTTCCTAGACAGTACTGTCGATCTTGGCGCCCTCGATACTTCCTTCTTTCCCATGGCTCGCAAGGAGGCTGAACGCCTAGATCCTCAACAACGGATACTGCTTGAGGTTGCCAGGGAGAGTCTAGACGATGCCGGCGAGGTTGGCTGGAAGGGGGAAAGTGTTGGCGTGTACGTCGGAAACTTCGGCAACGATTGGTACGACATGGCTCAGGCCGACACACAGAACGATAGGATATACGACGTGAGCACGACGCACGATTTCACGCTTTCAAATCGCGTCTCATATGAGATGGACTTGCGTGGACCAAGGTGCGTATCATCGCAGCCACATGTGATTGAGCCACTTACTGACAGTGTGTCTCTCAGTATGACGATTCGCACAGCCTGCTCATCTAGCCTTATAGCTCTGAGCGAAGCCTGCGCGTCGATAGCCAGAGGTGAATGCACGTCTGCCATTGTGGGTGGTACGAACATCCTTATGGCTCCGTCCCTGACTATAGCCATATCAGAGAGAGGCGCCCTTAGTCCCGACGGTTCTTGTAAAACATTTTCCTCTGCCGCCAACGGTTATGCACGCGGTGAAGGTGTCGTAACATTGTACATTAAGCCCTTGTACGACGCTCTTCGGGACGGCAATCCTGTTCGCGCTGTCGTTATCGGCGCGGCCACAAATTGCGACGGTAAAACTCCCGGGTTCTCGGTGCCGAGTCCTACTGCACAAGAGGAGCTGGTTCGACACACGTACAGACTAGCCGGTATCGCGCGGGAAGAGCTCCCGAAGACCGCCTATTTCGAGTGCCATGGTACCGCCACACCCGTTGGAGATCCCATCGAGGCCACCGCCGTCGCGAGAATCTTTGGAGACTCCGGCGGAATCCACATTGGGTCTATTAAGCCGAACCTGGGGCACGGGGAGGGCGTTTCAGGCTTAATTGCACTGCTGAAAGCGGTGTTAGCCCTGGAGCATCAAATCATACCACCCACCATCAAATGTTTACCCCTAAATCCAAAGATCCCCTTTGAGAGCGGCCGACTAACTGTTCCTACGGAAGCAACGCCATGGCCCAAAGAACGCTACGAACGAGTGAGCGTTAATTCGTTTGGCATTGGCGGAGCTAACGCGCATGTCATCGTCGATTCAGCATCAAGGTTCGGTATTCCGAAACAGACTACAACGAAAAATACAGAGACAAACATGCCACAATTGTTTTTGTACTCGGCTAAAAGCACCCAATCCCTAAAAAGAATGACTGAGAACTGGCGTTCGTTTCTTGAGAACGCGCCGGAGAACCTATCCCTAGCAGATATTTCATATACGCTTGCCAACAGAAGAGAGCATCTCCCCTTCCGGTCCTTCGCTGTAGGTACCAGATACAAGCCTGGTATTGCATCCTCGCCCACGTCGCCCGCAAACCCGCCATCTGTGGTAATGGTATTTACAGGACAGGGTTCACAATGGCCCCAGATGGGCCGGGAGCTGTTACAAGACAATCCAGTTTTCCGATGCACCATAAGGTTGCTTGATGACTACCTACAAACCCTCGGATCTAATGCCCCGGACTGGAAGATCGAGGGCGAGCTACTCAGACCCTCTCAGACGAGCCGAGCCAATAAGGCAGAGTTTTCACAGCCGCTTTGTACGGCTCTCCAGATCGCCCTTGTGGATACACTGACGTCCGTCGGTATTAAGCCCAGGGCAGTGGTAGGTCATTCTAGTGGCGAAATCGCAGCAGCATACGCTGCCGGCGGTCTTACAGCCAAAGAGGCCATCACGGTAGCATTTCTACGTGGTTTGATTTCAGAAAAACAGACCAAACCCGGGGCTATGGCTGCCGTAGGCCTAAGCTGGCAGGACACCAAAAAGTACCTGCTTCCCGGCGTGGTTGTGGCGTGCGAAAACTCGCCCAGCAGTGTAACATTGTCCGGAGATGTCGATCAGCTCAAATCTGTTGTAGCTGCTATAAAGAAGGCTGTTCCTGGTGTACTTGCGTCTACCTTAAAGGTGGACAAAGCTTACCATTCTCACCACATGCTTGAGCTTGGCGAGAGTTATTACCAGGCCATGGTGGACGCAGGCGTTGTAGGTTCGAAACTGGCGGTGCCTTTCTTCTCCAGTGTAACAGGTGGGATGTTAATGAGTAACAACTCGAGCGACGGACAACTCGGCCCAAGATACTGGCAGAACAATATGGAATCTCCTGTTCTGTTTTCCGCCGCCGTATCAAGCATTCTGAACCACCGGGAACCGACAATCGGGAATCCCGTTTTTCTCGAAGTCGGGCCTCACGCGGCACTCTCGGGCCCGTTGAGACAAATCTTGACGAACAAGTCAAGCATAACACCATATGTATCAACCCTTATGAGGCATGAGAATAGCCTACAAGGCTTTCTGACTGCTGTTGGAAAGCTCTGGGCGCTGCACGTTGTTGTTGACTTTGCAGCCCTTATACCACAAGGCTCATGTCTTCCAGACCTGCCACGCTACCCTTGGAACCACCAACAAAGCTACTGGAGTGAACCTAGGGTTTCCAAAGAATTACGGCTCCGTAAACATCCATATCACGACCTCTTAGGCTCCAAGGTACCAGAAAGTTCCGGGATTGAGCCGGTTTGGCGGAACGTCCTCCGACTTGATAACGTGCCCTGGGTCCGTGATCACAAAATTAGGGACGACATCATCTTTCCTTTTGCGGGATACATCGCTATGGCTGCAGAAGCGGTGGGCCAGATCACCGGGATCAAAGATTTTGTTGAGTTGCAGCATGTCACCGTTACCACCAGTCTCGTGTTGAACGAGGGATCGCCGGCGGAACTTGTGACCAATTGCCGCCGGTGCCGCCTAACAGATGCTCTGGACAGCCAGTGGTGGGAGTTCACAATAACGGTATGGGCTTTCCTCAATCATGTCTGGCCCCTTCCAATACCCCTTTTGCTTATCACCGACTGTGTGAGTCGGTCCACTGGTCCCAAGAGCCACCGAGAGGACATCACTAAGTGTCGATTACTAACCCAGTTGATTATAGTCGTATAATGGGCTCTCTTGGACCAAGCATTGCGTTGGAAAGGTGCGCGCAACGTCCCAGACCACGTGCGGTAACGGCAATATCCCAAAAAACAGATCCTTGCCCAACACAGTCAATATGCCTCGATGGTATGAACGGGTTCGCAGAGCCGGGCTCAATTATGGGCACCACTTCAGGACTGTGGAGTCGATGAATACGAGCGCGAGTGGTACAAGAGGCATGGCTAATGGAAAATTACGGAACAATTGGCATGGAGACGAGGCTAACTATCATATACATCCGGCAGTGTTAGACACATGCTTCCAATTATTGGCCGCCGCAGCCAACCATGGCATTACGCACGCCTACAAGCAATTCATTCCATTGAGCCTGGAATATATGGCGGTTTCCCGTTGCTCTGCCGACTGTCTCGAGATTGGCACTACTTGCGAGCCGTCAGGAGACGGGGTACTGGGCGATGGTGAATGCATTACGGATTTGAGGGCATTCGTAAAGTTCTCGGGCGCCCACATGACTCCCTTCGACAAGGGAGATGATAAAATCAACAGGGACGATGTTCCTATCACGGCAAGGTCGGAATGGGTGCCGCATATAGACTTTATGAACGTCAGTGCCCTAGTCAAGCCCGTTCGTGACCACACGGTATATATGCCTAAGCTTGAATTGTTGGCTCAGTCAGCAGTGGTACTTTCTCGACGGTCACTCTCAACAACCAATACCACGGCATACAGCCCACATATGCAGAGATACGGACAGTGGCTTGACCAGCAGATCTTCCCGTCCTTGGACAGAATGGATACCACTACCTTAACCGATTCAATGGACTCGCTCGCTGCGTCGCTTGCAGGAACCCCCGCGGGACAAGCTGCCATAGCTATCAGTAATGTCTGTGCTAATATAGTACCTATAGCCACGGGTAAGAAAACCGGCCTGGAAACACTGAGCACCGACGAGACACTGCTCAAATTGAATCGTTTCATGAGCGATTACGATGCGTCTAGCTTCTTTCGGTGCTTGGCGCAGAGCAAACCCATCTTGTGTGTTCTCGAACTAGGAACAGGCCTTGGACCAGCAGCACACGGCATCTGGAATTATATGGGGCGACCTGACGGTTACGTTCTTTATTCAAAATACGTGTACGCCGAGGCACTGCCGGCCCTAACCAACGCTGCTAAGGAGCGCTTCGGTAGCGTTATCCCAAACCTAGAATTTGCGACACTGGACATCAGCAAGGATCCCGAGGACCAGGGATTCCAGGACCACGTATTCGACCTCGTCGTTGCCAATGGCGTATTGCATACGACTGATAGGTTTCGTACTAGCTTGGGATACGTGAACAAGCTTTTGCGTCCTGGTGGACGGTTGCTCATGCAGCAACCGCGAGTAGGTTTGATATGGACTAAGTATGTCCTTGGAGTCCTTTCGGGGTGGTGGTGTGGTGTGGACGATGGTAGACCGGATGAGCCATACGTCTGCCCCAGTGGCTGGGCTGATGGTCTTGCTGCGGCAGGATTCGAAGACTCAGCTGGTGTTGTGCTAGACTCGCCAGAGCCATTCCATCTGAGCACAATCATGGTCGCAAAGTCGCGCCGGACGAGGTCGCCATCTAAGCGTGTTGCCATCTTACATGGCGACGGTGGAAGCCATGAATCGGAACCTCTTGTGCGACGATTGGAAGCTGAAGGTTTTCGAGTATCTCGTTGCACACTTAATGAGGCCTTACCGGAGGCACAACACGACGTGATCTCCCTGCTTGACAGAAAGTCACCATTCTTTGAGGGAATTAGTTCTACCACCTTCGATAATTTCAAGACTTTGCTCAAGAGACTCGACAGTTCTGGTTCTGGCATGTTTTGGGTCACGATGCCATCCCAGACTCATTGCCCGGACCCTAGATACGCAACCGTCGTCGGGGTTGCGCGAACTATCCGCTCAGAGATGGGCATCGATTTTGCCACCTGCGAGACTGATAATGTAGACTCATCAACACTGGACCTTGAGTCTGTCGCCAATGTTTTCCGTAGATTCCACGAGCGGGAAGCCGACGGCGGTTTGGACCCTGATTTCGAGTATGCCATCAGCAAAGGGGTGACTCGAGTCAACCGGTTTTTCCCTTTCAACCTAGAAGAAGATGGCAATGCATCAGAAACTTTAGCGGAAGCTATTTTAAACATCGGCAGACCAGGACGGTTGGACACTCTCTATTGGGCTTCGCATCAGACAAGAATTCCAACAGAAAACGAGATCGAGGTAGAGATACATGCCGCCGGGTTGAACTTTAGAGTAAGTCTGGAGTGAGTGGTTGTAATTTGCACACCTGCTGATTTCTGTGGATCAGGATGTCTTGACGGCGACGGGGGCCATCGAATTCCGTAGTCGTAACCCCGCGTTAGGGTGCGAAGCCGCAGGTATCGTTCGACGAGTAGGTACGGATACGAGCAAATTCTGTGTCGGTGACCGGGTGGTTCTCATGGGCGTACAAACATTCTCTACTCTTATTACTCTCAGCGAGTTGCTATGCGAAAAACTTCCCGACGAAATCAGTTTTGCTGACGGCGCGTCGATGCCCGTTGCTTTCATGACAGCTATTCAATCTCTCATCAATGTCGCGCGCTTGGAGAAAGGCCAGGTAAGAGTAACCTCACACCAAAGGCGCAGTGAGGTGCCAGTCATCTTGCTATGCTAACAAAAGGCTTTAGTCAGTTCTGATTCACAGCGGTGGTGGCGGCGTTGGGCTCGCCTCCATCCAGATAGCCCACATGATCGGGGCGCAGGTTTACACCACCGTTAGTAACCAGGAAAAAGCCGCCTATTTGGTGGAGAAGTTCAACATCAACGAGAGACATATCTTCAATTCGCGTAGCGTTTCTTTCGTTGATGATCTCATGCGAGAGACGAAGGGCCAGGGTGTCGATGTGGCACTCAACTCGCTTTCCGGGGAGCTGCTACACGAAACCTGGCGCTGTGTCGCCAAATTCGGAACCATGGTCGAAATAGGTAAAAAGGACTTGTTTGGGGCTGGTAAGCTCGATATGGACAAGTTTCTGGCGAATCGGAGCTACTGTTGCGTTGACCTATATCAATTGGGTCTGGAGAGACCATGGGCAGTAAACCGGTAAGATGGCCCCATTCGATTCTCCTTTTTCCGGTAGAAGAGACGGGCCCCATGGAGACTAACTTGTGGTTACCCGGTCTAGCATGCTTGATCTTATGATGAGCTACTACCGTCAGGGGTTCATTCAACCTCTCCCCTTGGCCAGAGTCTTTCCCGCATCGGCGACCGCAGATGCAATCCGATGTATGCAGCAAGGAACTCATATTGGGAAGATTGCAATCTCGCTCCGTGATAGCAGCACGGAAAGGCTCGAAGTCGGGAGAATTATCCCAGTTCGTAGGGACTCGAATCTGTACGATCCCGACGCCTCGTATCTTCTCGTTGGAGGTCTCGGCGGTCTGGGCCGTTCTATCTCAATCTGGATGGTCCAGCGTGGTGCGCGAAACCTGAGTTTCCTGTCGCGTCGAGCTGGATCTGGCACGGATGAGCGTGATTTCGTTCATACGCTAGAGAGCATGGGCTGTGCTGTCCAGCTTGTCCGCGGGAGCGTCACCGATCTTACCGCTGTCAGGTCCGCCATAGATGGGGTCCCGGTACCTCTGAAGGGCATAATCCAAATGAGCATGGTCTTGCGTGACAAAGGGTTTTCGCATATGACCATCGATGACTGGAATGAGACTACAGGTCCAAAGATACAAGGGACTTGGAACCTACACCATGTCTCACGGGAACGTGGTGTGGAGCTCGATTTCTTCCTCTTGATGAGCTCGCTATCCGGTATCATAGGCCAGGTGGGACAGGCGAATTACGCGGCAGCGAATTCTTTCCTAGACGCGTTCGTAAAGTATCGTTCGGCTATCGGTCTACCATGTACAGCGATCGATGTTGGTGCTATGGAAGGTGTGGGCTATTTGTCCGAGAATCGCGATCTTTTGAAGAAAATGAAAGGGACCGGGTGGCGCTCCGTCACAGAGGAACAGCTCTTGGAAGCCGTTGGTGCGGCGACGAAGAGGTCTCTCACGACTGAAGGGGAAAGAAGTCAAACCCTGGGGTCGTCCCTATCATTCCCGTCCTGGGCTGGGACTATAAGTGATCAACATAACATGCTACTAGGGATCTCGCCCGCTATCCCGCTCAGCAGCCCTGACAGCAGCCCGCGCCTACGCAAAGACGTCCGCATGGCCGTGTACCACAATATGGGCCAAAGCAGAAGTGGAAGACCCAATGGTTCTGATGGTGGTGACGACAATAGTCTACGCTCGTTCCTATCACTCGCTAAGATGAATCCGGCAGTGTTGAAGCAGCCCGAGACGGCGGCCATGCTTGCGCGTGAGATAGGCAAGAAACTCTTTGCCTTATTGCTCAGACCGGAGCAGGAGCCAGATATCTCCCTGGGGCTAGCTGAGGTTGGATTGGATTCGATGATCGCTGTAGAGTTGCGCGAATGGTGGAAGCTTGAGTTTGGGTTGACTATTAGCGTGCTGGAGATGCTGGCTATGGGTACTCTGGGAGCATTGGGAGAAAGGGCGGCGAAGGAGTTGGTATCTATGTTCGATGGTTAAGTGATCTCTTGGACACAAAAGAGCTTTGCTATTCTGCAGTGTCCCACCTAACACCTGCCCAGCTTGGTAAGTACCAGACTATGAGCCTCCCTTAAATGCAAGTGTTTATAAGACTACTTAACCACTTGATGCACTTTTGAGTTGACGCATTTTACGGTCATCATTGCGAATGTGTTTCGGCAATGCGTGCATCATAACATGTTAACGTATTAAATACAGATCTTAAAAAGCGGCGACGGAAAAGAGCGCGACATGATGACCCTTTCGTTATTCCTTTCAAGCTCAATACGTAAAACGAGGGGATTCGTTGCCAAGTGCCCCTCCAATGGTTCCACCTCTCCGCGGCCGAGGGTGTATTTAATAAGATACGAAAGCGCTCAAGAGTTGAGAACGGGTGATAGCAGAGTTTTGAACTTCGAATTGTGAATCCTCCCGCAAAATAATTCTTTACTCTCGAAGCCAAGCATCCATTATGGCGGAAGCCTCAACTTCAACGTCTACGCCGGTGCGAATTGGCACCCGAAAATCAAATCTAGCCGTTGTCCAGGCTGAGGGCATCCGCGATAGTCTGCAGAAGATTGCGCCAGGTCGGTCTTTCGAAATTGTAGCTCTCCGCACTCTGGGAGATAAAGACCAAAAGACGGCTCTCTACAACTTTGGAGCGAAGAGTCTGTGGACATCCGAGCTGGAGGAATTGCTGAATTCTGGCCAGCTGGATGTTGTAGTGCAATGTCTCAAAGGTTGAAATCCCACTTTTTCGTTTAGCGAGGCATTTAATAACACTTCAAACCAGATATGCCAATCAAGCTCCCCGACTCCTGTGATTTGGCAGTCATTCCTCTCCGGGACAATCCCGTGATGCTCTGATAGTTAAGGCCGGCCTACCTTGTACCAGCTTACAGACGCTACCCGAAGGTGCTGTTGTTGGCACTTTGTCAGTGCGCCGCTCTGCGCAGCTTCGCCGTCTATACCCCCACCTGCGCTTTGCCAACTTGCGAGGGAATGTGGAAACCCGTCTGGCAAAGGTGGATGATCCTGAAAGTGAGTGTACCTGTATGATAATGTCTGCCTGCGGCCTCGAGCGCGTTGGACTTGGGCATCGCATCACCCAGTACCTGGGTTCCAAGGACGGTGGCATTTTGCACGCAGTCGGCCAAGGAGCACTTGGCCTGGAGATCCGCAAGGGAGACTCCGAAACCCTGGACTTGCTGAACCGGCTGGTGGACCAAAAGTCCAGTCTCGCGTGTCTTGCGGAGCGAGCTCTTATGCGCACACTAGAAGGCGGCTGCAGCGTCCCGATTGGTGTCGAAAGAGAGTGGCTCGGCGAATCGAAGGATCTGCTAAGGATGAGAGTAATAGTCGTTAGCCTTGACGGTTCCCAAAGCGTTCAAGACACCACTGATGCAGCAGTGCAGACCAACGATGAAGCGACAGCACTCGGCCAGGAACTGGCTGCAAGGCTCGTAAAAGTAGGTGCCCATGCAATATTGAACGATATCAATACCAACTGGCCTGCCAAAGACTGAAAATGTTGCGTTGTATGTAGCAATGTAAGGGGTGCCCTCAGACAATGGGTGCTGGTCAAGTGCTCTGAGGCCGTCCCCTTGTAGCCGTCACTGGTTCTATGTCCACTCGCGACCAAATCAATATTTCGCTACTGAGATGACTAATCTCTTCCTATGGCGGGAAGATCGGCCTTATGGACTCTACGAGGCCCGGAGGACTTGGTGTCAGGGGGAAACGTCAAGACCGAGTTGCTCAAACGGATATTAGACCAGGCCATAAACTGAACCACCAGGCGCCTCCTACACATGAAATCGACGCCTTGCGAGTTGAGAAGCACAGCAGGGCGAGCAACTGGTTAGCGATTCACAGTGAGAGCCTCGGAGGCCCGTCAGAAGTCTGTCTTATCATCGACCTGGAGACGCTGGGTTACCCTCACAGCGATAGTGCCTCCTAGTGGCCGGGCCTCTTGCGCTCTATCCTCGATTGGATTGGGTATCGCGGATGGTGTCGCTGTCAAAGTCGCGCTAGTTAGCCTCGGGGATGACTCTCTTCGCCCACTCGACAATCTACCCATCAACAATTTCGATCATCCACTCTCAACGGTGAGTATTGAGCAAGTGCCCTCGAATTCTCGGGCAATAAAGTGGTACTTGGTCTAGCACTAGGCGTTTCATCTCTAGTCGGTCGAACACGAATACAGCCACAGGCTATTGAGTTGCAAGCAACCGAAGCTGCCTCTTACTGGAAGGCACGAGGTCACAGGCGGGTTATTGGAGGTAGCAGCCTCGTTAGTTGAGTTTGACATTGGCAACTACACAAGCGTGAAGTGGATGAGCTATGTTTGCACCAACTACTACTGTCTAGACGGCTCTGCCCTCAGACGAACTTTGTCGGGATAAACAGTCCCTTTTTACTTTCCCACCAGTCGCGATGGTTCATGCCACGGTTACCACGAACACCCCTATATTTGGGATGTAGCTGCCGCCGGCCCCGTACTGTGCGCAGACCTTACTATCCATGAATGTCTAGAGGAGAGCGGTCCATGACCGGGGCAGTACGTAGCTAAATTCGCCCTGCTGGGCCTATTCCATGTAATTCCGGTTTTCTCTTCAGACCCTAGTTATATCCCAACTAGTCCACTGAGTCTCTGTACTACCCTGGTTGCTGTGATCAAGGGATAGCGTGAAGTTGTGAACTCTCCCGCACGAATGAAGCAGAGCGGAGTAAATTAGTACTAAAGACTGCGTCTCGTGCACGGCATAGCTAGAGGCCAGAATTCAGTAGTAGCGCAGGTGATATATGATACTAGTGGGTTAATATAGCAGAGGGCAAGGAACATGCCACGAGCAGCCTGAGAGACTCCAGAGATTCTCTGTTCAAGGATGCGAGAAACGGTCGTTACTGCGAACCACAGATCCATGATTACCCCAGAGGGGACTTCTATATTGGGATCGTGCTGACTGCCTTCAGGTAACTCCGGGAGATTGTAGCTGTGTCACTATTTACTCGTAAACAGGAGGGGCATCAGAGTTGTCAAGGCGACTGGACTGGTGCTGTACTACGCGTATGTACCAAAGCAACCCTCTTAATAAGCGATAAGCCGATAATCAGCCACAGTGGGGCAGCCCAGCCTCAGCCCATGAGACTTAAAGCCACATTGCACTTTAGCACTCTGTACTTCGTAGGCCCATCGACAGACCACCATACATAGTAATCCCTACACTTATTACCAATTAAATCCCGGACCTCGTCGAACAAAGCTGCTTTATTTACTTTCTCCCCCGAATCCTCCTCGTGGTTCAAACAATCGTCTCTTTGCGGCGTATTCCCACCTGCTTTTATTCCAAAGCCTGGCCGAACTACGAGCCTACTCTTTTCCGCCGTACAAGAGCTTCGACAACGTTGCGGTTCGGACAAGGCTGACACCCTTCTACCACTCACTTGAGTACCTACCGGGCATCAGACTAGAGCAAGGAAAGCATCAAGCCGCCCTGACAGAATACGACCACGCAACAAGACGCCAAAGGCCAGAGAGACGATGAGCGCCAAAGCCTCAGGGGCCGACGCCTCCTCGGGCGCCGCGCGCTCGCGGGACCACAAGCAGGGGAACCAGGGGCGGTCGTACACGGCAGAGCAGGCGGCGGCGGTGCTGCGGATCCGGCGGTGCAAAGCGACGGCCTTCTACGACATCCTGGACCTCGAAGCCGTGAGGTCGACGTGCAGCGACGCCGACATCAAGAAGGCCTACCGCAAGCAGTCGCTGCTGACCCACCCGGACAAGAACGGCCACGAGCACGCCGATGAGGCCTTCAAGATGGTGTCCCGCGCATTTGGCGTGCTCGGCGACAAGGAGAAGCGCGAGAAGTACGACCGCTTCGGCACCGACCCGGATTCGAGGTTCGAGAGCGCTAGGGCCCAGGCGAACCCATTTTCCGGCTTCGGCCGCGCGTCCGGAGGCGGCGGCGGTATGTGGGAGGATGAGATTAGTCCAGAAGAGATGTTCCAGCGGTTCTTCAGCGGCGGATTTGGTGGGCCTTTTGCTGGTAAGTTGATCTCGGTGCTCTTGGATCTCGTAGACGGATGAGTGATGGGAAGGTCGGGACACGATAGGCTGACTAGCGCATGCAGGATTCGACACGGGACCGCAGTTCGTCTTCAACATCGGCGGCAACAGAGGCTTTCGGGTGCACCAATTCGGAGGCGGGGTACCGCGAGCACGGCCGCGCGCGGCTGGCGCCAACGGGCAACAGCGCGAAGCGAGCGGGTGGGATACGCTGGTGAGCCTGCTGCCGATCCTGTTCCTGTTCCTTTTCCCGCTGCTGAGCTCGATCTTTGCGGGGTCGGGTGTCGGCGGCGGGGCGCAAAGCCCAATACCGGCCATGTCGTTCGATGAGGCCCGGCCACCACTCACGCTGCACCGCACGACGCCCAAGATGCACGTCGACTACTACGTGGACCCGGCAGACGTGGCCGGGTGGAGCGACAGCCAGCTGCGGCGGCTCGACCGCGACGCCGAGATCGGGTTCGCGCGTGCCTTGCGCCGTGCCTGCGATGTCGAGACCATCACCCAGCAGCGTCTCATCGACGACGCCCAGGGCTGGTTCTTCGCCGACGAGGAAAAGCTGCGCGTTGCCAAGGAGTTCCAGAAGGTCAACTGTCAGCGCATGGATAAGCTCGGCATCTCGCGGTAGCACTGTTTGAAATTTCCCGGCACTTGATGTGTGTGTGTGTGTGTGTGTGTGTGGAAATTGGGTATCTCCATAACGTCTACCTGAAGGGATTGATACCGTGCGCCTTGTATGACTGCCTCCCTTTTCCCTCGCCTATCGGGAGGGCAGGTCAGGCAGGTCGGGCAGAAAAGGGGTGATGTGGAAAAAGACTTGTAATGCTCGGCGTTGGGGAAAGTCACATGTCCATACGGGGTAGCATCTTGCCGACTTGCTGAGGGCGGATTTGCATATCGTAATCCCCTTTCTTATAGAACAAGCGCATGTTTTGATGAGGATTTATCGGCATTATGATGTTCCCCCACTCTAATCACTGGGATTAATGATAATGAACCGAGTAATACAACCAATATGATGGATACATGTCGTTAAAACAATATTACATTGCAACGTGCGAGCGGGTTAGGGGACTTCGCCGCTATGCCTGCTGTCTACTTCGTATGCTAGGCTATGAACGCCTCTTGATGGGCGCTAATTATAAGATTCTACGCTGAGGATCGATATGCGGAACTCATGGCGGTAACCCAGTACGCGCCCCTGGCGCAAGAACACCGTCTCACGGCGCGACAACGCCCAGACGCTCTATACCCCCGCCCCGCTCCTTACCTCACTCCCTCGCTCAGTTTTACCGTCCCATCGCGTGCGAGCTCCCGCCCCTCCTCGGGTCGTTGGCCTCGCTCCGCCTGTAGTCCCTGATCTCCCGGGTGCCGAGGCTGCCGACGCCGCCCTCGCCGCGGCGCTCCCAGCCGCCGAGGCGGACGACGAGGCAGGTGGCGTTGTCGCCGTCGCGCGAGACCTCGGTGGCGTAGGCGACGACGTCGCGCGCGGCGCGTTCGGGCGTCGGCGCCTCCTTGATGACGTCGACGAGCTCCTGGTCCGGCAGGCTGCCCGACACGCCGTCCGACACGAGCGCCAGGAAGCTGTACTGCGCGGGGCCCAGCTCGACGCGCGCCACCTCCGGCTCGGCCGACACGCCGAGCCTCTTCGACCCCATGTCGCCGAAGGCGCGCGAGTTGGCGAGCCCTTGGATGCGCTCCTCGCCGAACGAGTCCGCCACGAGGGACCCCGCGAACCGCCGCAGCCGCCGCGACTCCCCCGGGGATCCCGGGTGGTGGTCCGCGGTCAGCGGCACGGCGCGGCCCGTCGCCGTCTCGCACAGCAGGATGCGCGTGTCGCCCACGTGGCCGATGACGAGCGTCGACGAGGCGGCCGGGTGCCAGAAGGGGGCCGGCGTCGGCGTCGAGATGAGCGCCACCGACGCCGTCGACCCGCCCTTGAACCGCGACGAGCCCCCGATGAAATGTCCCGACGGCGGCATGTGGTACGGCTTGCCCAGGATCTCGTCGTTGTTGACGGCGATGTCCGAGACGTACGGGTCGTCGGCGTCGGGCTTGCGGGCCTGCGCCGTCACGAAGTCGAGGTCCGCGCGCAGGAAGGCGTAGGTCAGGACCGACTCGATGGTCACCGGGGGCTCTGGGGCGTCCGGGTCCACGTTCTTATACGCGAAGTGTGGGGGGTTGAAGCGTTTGAAGTATCCGCCGACGGTGTTCTTATACTCCTCGGCCAATTCCTTCTGCAGTCTCAACGCCTTGGATTGAGAAGCCTTGACCAGTACGGGTTCGGCGACCTCAATAGCACTCGGGTTGTCGATCCCGGTGCTTTTAGCTTTAGCCAAAGCTTCTTGCGAGCTCTTGATGTCCAATTTGTCCAGTGATCGAGTTCCACCAGCCTCAGCAGTGCCCGTTGGCGCCATGTCCGTTCCACGGTTCGAGTCTGAAACGGGTTTGTGGATCTTCCTGTGGGGTCGGAGGCTGCTCTTGAGTTCGAACTCATCCGCAGCTTCCTCGATATAACCGTGAAGTTCATTCTTCAGGAACTCGCTGCACTGAGTGCCCCCGTGACCATCGAATACTCCGAAGTAGAAGATCTGCGGATCGCCGAATGCGCTGTCGGCCGGCGTCGCTTCCCCGCTCTTCTTTATGGCGCTCCGCACGAGACTGATAGGGGCTCGCTTTGCGAAGGCGGGCAGATCAATGGTACCCGCCTGGTGCGTGTCTTCATTGCAGGGACGTGACCCCCTCGACTCGGCGGCTCCGAAGTGATGCTTCGCGCTCTTGAGCGGTATGCGAACGACGGTGAGCTCGCGGCTCGGCGGTAGATGTGGAGGGGAAGCGGCGGGAGCGGCGCCCGGCTCGGCGACGTGCGGTGCCGCGGCAGATCTTGGTAGTTGGTGGTGTAGAGCGCCCCGTGAGCTCGAGTCTGGGTGTAGGGACGAGGATGGGAGATGTGTCACGAAGTAATTGTGGAAACCGCGTCGGACATTGTGGCCTGTCGAGGTGTTGTGCTGCTCGGGGGTAGGTAACGTGCTGCTCCTGGGGATAGCAGCTGTCGCTCCTTGTGTTCCACATATGGATCTCGACTGCGAGTAGGTTATCTGTCTCGCCACGTGGGCGTTCGCATCCTTGCGAGTATAGGTTCGGGTCTGGGCCTCGAAGAAGGTTGCGATGAAGCCTGAGAACAATCCTCGGTAAGCGCAAGCTTTGGAGATCTGACCGGGCGACTGGACAAGACGACTGGGTGACTTACCATATGTATCTTTCAGAGACCACCGCTTGGAAGACCCGCGCCTGAGGGCCATCATATCTTCGTCTATGCGGAGTGACCTGGTATGTGGTGGTACATGGAACGTTGACGATGGCGTATATGTAGTGTAGTATGGGGTTGTACCACGGAATATCAGAACGTCTAGGTTAAGTGTTCAACCCCTTCACCCTTCCACTCCACCTCCACGTCCGCGTGGAGAGGTATGGTATAACCAAGATTGGACTACGTAACGGTGAAAAGAAAGGCAAGCCGCCGCCAAGTTGCCCACATCACATAGGCCAATGGCTAATAATAACTCCAGTGGCGAGTCAAAAAAGTCCAGGGGGGAGATTGAGATTATGTCGAGAATCAAGCGCCGGCGCAAGATGACAGAACCCCAACAAGATATTATAGCCTGCTTTGCGAAAAGGAAAAAAAAAAGGTAAGGGCGACTAAACCCAATTTCAAAGCCGACGGCCTACTGAAGGCAAAAGAAGGTTTCTTATCGGCTCTGATAAAGTATGCCCGTATTCCTTCCAAGGCTGTTAGTGCAGCGCGGTGCAGTTGCGGTGCAGTATCCTTATAGCATCTGGTAGGTTTCAACATAAAATGCGATGTTGAGATCCTGTATCTCTTTCGGAAGTCTAAGGAATTTAGTCCCGGGTTTGTCCGGCGGGGTGCCCCACCAAACCCGGCGACCTGGAAAGGTAATAATGCATACATGTATGAGATCCGCTGAAAGGCTCTAGTTGGGCAGCCTAATTCCAATTTTTAGGGTGTCACTACATTCATCCTCGGGTGCCACATGCCCACCCTACGTTGGCTAGGGTAGTACTGCTTGACGTCTGTGACAGTCTGGCGTGAGGAATTGAGTACCTAATCAGGGCGTTGGAGGCAGTATAGGGCTTGGCATCGGTGGGTTTAAGCATAACCACCGACATATGACGACACTGCAATCTTCTCTGGACCCTTGAATTTTGCTGACCAGACTCAAACTTTTTTGTTAAAAGCACATACCGCTATATGCGCTCTTATTATTAGTCAATTTGCTTGGTTTCTCTTTGTGCACGGCTGTAACTTTAAACAATTGAAGGGATAAATGCATACACAGATGTCACACAAGATAGGAAATGATACTACGAAGTAGACGGGGCAGATACACCCTAGAGTATGATGCTCAGATATGCGAAAGGTTCGGATGAGCTCTCTTTGATTCAACTTATTAGCGATTGCTCGCTCTAACCTGGGGCACCTATGCATTATCATAACCAGAAAACAATACCACAGACGCAACACCCGACTTTTTACTTCTCTTCAGACCTTCAACTTCTGACATAAAGAGACCTTTGAAAAAAAAAAATTCTAGTTATTTTCGAGTGTGCTGCCTCTTGTCAATAGTCGGAGGTGCCGGTTATACGGCATCCTACCTGATTCGTTACCACCGCAGAAGATTCGAACCTGATCTTTTCCCTTGTCTCCACCCTCCAATTCTCGGCTGCCGTGACGCTGCCAAGAGGCAGTCGCTCTTTTGACAATACTCGCCCCTTTCTCGCGTAACGCGGCTGGCTAGTCGACACAGGGATATATACTATGTCTATTACCAACGTCGGGTCAGTCATATTGCACGTGGTGGTTTTCCTGGCTACGCTCATCAACTTCATCACTGCACTATCCCATGTCGAACCGGTACTCCTTATCGGCCTGTACATAATCTCGCGAGTGTTTGGTCGGGCGCCGGACGAATTCTGGCAGGATGCCCAGTGCTGTGAGTTCGGAGCGCGCCCATGAGCCCTACGAAAATGGCTACGTGACGCCTAGGGAGGATCATTTCGAAACCGGTGGGGGGTTCGTGCGCCCGACGAATCGGGGACACGGCAAGAGACATACCGACAGTATATCTGCCAACGGCTTCTTTCAGGCCCACGATCCGGATAGCCTGGCGAAGATGATTTCCAATGCGAGGAAAGACCGCTGCGGCAAGAAGATTGGGATTCGCGACCGGATATGCTGCTATCAGTGGACTTGGTTTACAATGGTAAGCAGTCGTATGTGTTGCTTGTGGTGAAAACTTGGCCACCCGTCCACGTCCGCTGATCTGTCCCTAGACGATGGTAAGCAACGTGCACCTAAAGAGGAGACCCAACAGCACATCATTCTCACAACCTCCCGCAACAAACAGGCAACGGGCGGGATCGCCAATGTCTTCCATTCCAGTAAGTAGTTTTGTAACGGGATGATTAAACCGTGCGAACTGACAGAACCTTAGTATGGGTCGCGTATGAGGCTGGTTGGCTCTACTACATCGGACTTGTCTTCTTTCTCTTTAACATGAGCCTTTTTATCATGAACTGTGTCTTAATCACAATGAGATTCAGAATGGTACCCGGTAGTTTCACCCACTCCTTCACGGATCAGGTCGAGTCTCTCTTCATCCCAGCCGTGGTGAGTCCCCTGAAGCACTCAGTGACAATGGCACGTTCTTACCCATGTAGTTCGTATCGACGGGCACCATTCTCATTAACATATGCGAATTCGGGATCCCCTATGCGAGTCAGTGGCTTGTAAATGTGATGTTAGTTATGTTTTGGGTGTATAGCGGCATCAGCGTGTTAGCCAGCGCTGCCATGTATCTGGTTCTTTGGTCGACTCAGTATGTCTTTTCTTCCGTCGTCGCCGACTTCGACTCCTGCACTAATCGTTGCTCACCAGGGTTTTCCCTATCCACACTATGACACCGGTTTGGGTCTTTCCCGCTTACCCTCTGCTCCTGACCGCACCCCTAGCGAGCAATCTGATTCAGTCGGCGGTATCCGCCAACGAACACCCGAGGTTTAACTTCACCCCGATGGCCTTTTGCGCCGTTGCGGTACAGGGCACCGGATTTCTGATTGCTTTCATGATCTGTGCTGCGTTCATTTATCGACTCATGACGCAGAAGCTTCCTCGCGACACCCAGCGTCCGGGTGTGGTTAGTATAAACCCGGCGTGGCCAACTAAGTCGACAATGCCGCTAACACATCTATTAGTTCATCTCCATTGGACCTAGTGGGTTTACTGTTGCCGGTTTAGGTACATTCCCCTTTTTCCCGACCGTCAGCGAGTGACCCTTATGCTGACCTGCCTCCGCCGCTCCCCAGTCCTGCTCGGTCAAAAAGCAGAAGTTATCGTCCCTGCGAGCGTCGGGAACCAGGAGCACGCTGTCCTCATACTGCGGATCTTCTCGATTCTCATGGGGCTCTGGTTCTGGGGGTTGAGCGTCTGGTTCTTCCTCGTGTCTGTTGGGTCGTTGTGGAAGTACGTGCGTCCCGAGCACAGCATGCCGTTCCAGATGACGTGGTGGTCCTTCGTGTTCCCCAACACAGCCCTCGTTACAGCGACGCTGGCGATGGCTACCGCGCTCGACAGCGCCGGCCTGCGCGTCTTCGGCTGCGTCATGGCTGCCTGCCTCACCGTCGTCTGGCTCCTCGTCTTCATCACCATGCTCCGCTGTCTCTGGAAGCGGCAGCTGCTGTGGCCGAAGGTGTTGGATAACAGATGAATATGAATTTTGCATTGTGTTAAATCTCGGTAAGCTGCGACAGGATGTTGGCTTGTTTTCTGCGCATAAAACCGTATGACAAATTGTAGTATATACGGACATCTCATGGCACTTGGAGCAGGAGGATTGTCATAGATATTAGAATGCCGAAGGGGAATATATATATATGCAGGCCTTAATACGCCGAATGCGTTCAGCATAGTACTTCGTCGTTTCGCAATGAATCCGCAAATGTGGCAAACCAAAGTTTGAGTTCGACGATACGGTGTTAGGGAAATACGAGCAACGGACTGCCTGTACCATCCCGCTGTGGTAGTCGGCATAATATGACTCCTGTCCTTGAGCGACACCAATTGCAGTGCGCCTACTTTCACATACATATACATCGCACGAGTCAAACCGGGAGTATAGCTTCCACGTGTGTAGTTCGCGTTCGTGGCGGGGCGTAATGAAAAGATGACGTTCATTGCCAGGTATCCAACCCCTCCGGAGTCGCGGGGGTACTCCAGGCAGATTGTGGTGCGCGTCGCCTACGATACCGCACCTCTGGTTGGGCCTGCAATGCATGTATGTATGCCGCCTGCCGAAGAAAGGGGTTCGAGGCCCTAACGCCATGGGAGGGAATAAACGCCCGACAAAACGGGAAAGCCGCTTCTACGTCAAACGAAGAGTATAGGAGAAGAGACATAACATAGATAGAATCCGGGGGAATAAAACGGGCAAGAACTTCTGCGGAGGAATAGGCAGTATTGATGTGGTTAGCCGGCGTGTTCATGGTATCGGCCATGCGACGGAGACGGGTCGCGTTCGCTATTATACCGGAGGCGGTTTGTACTCGTCTACAGGGGGACATTGTATCTAGGTGCATGGATACGGCCGAAGGGTTTACGGAAAGGAAGAGGAGAGGCTTCGCTACGAGCCAACTAGCCGTTGCGTAAGACAGCCAAGGCAAGTACAGTAAGATAGCCTCGGTGGCGCCGCTGGCAAGTCACCCAGCCCTTAGTCGCCTCGGACCGCCGGAAATTTATACAAATTGGATAACTTACTCGACCTCCTCGATCCTAGGTCGGCCCTGTACCCCAGAACCCGGACCCTCCTGCCGCAGCGCCGGTAGACTCCTCGGACCCCCGATGTTCAGCCCTGCGAGCCGCGTTAGCGTAGCGCCTGGGCTGTCGTCCCCTCTCGCCTCGGGCAGGAGCGTCGCGAGGGTCCAGTTCTCGAGGCTCTCCGCAGCCTCCAGCGCGTTGTGCTGCACGAGGCCGTCCGCGTCCGTCTGCGCGACGTACCGCAGCACGCGCGAGATATCGGCGCGCGTGTCGTCCGGCAGCCCGAAGCCGAGGCGGCGGCGGCGCTCCCGCGCGTCAGCGAGCGCGCGCACGAGAGCAAGGACGGCGTGTACGGCGGCGCGCCGTAGAATACCCGTCTCGGGCCCGCGCTCGAGCGTCAGCACGTCCAGACACAGGTCCACGGACGCCTCGACGAGAGCAGCCCCGGGGCCCGCCGCGTTGGTCTCGAGCGCCGCTGCGAAGATCGACAGCGCCGACGCGCGTACACGGACGTCCTCGCTGCCGCGCCTACTCTCCCACCCGCCGACGATCCGCGCGATCGCCTCGTCGCGCTCGCGCTCCTCGTTCGTCCGCTCGTCGTCGCTGCCGAGGTCGGGCACCTCGCCGCCCCAGGCGTCCGAGGCCTCCTTGTGCTTTCTCGCCCGCGCGCGCGCGTCCCGCTCCTGTCTCTTCTCCGTCTTGGGCCGGTGGCGCCGGCGACCCGCCGTTGCGAGGAGGTTCTCGCACACAGTGGCAGCGACGTCGCCCGTAAAGGTCTCGCCTAGGCGCTGGATGACTTGCAGTAGGGCTTCGCCGAAGCGGAGGCGGGTATCGGTATTGGCCTTCTCGTCGGCGTCGACATAGTGCTCGAGAATCTCCTTTGTAACCGATTTGGGGTGGCGCGTCGCGAGCTGCGTGAAGAGCTTCATTACCCGTAGGTTCGTATAGTCTTCATCCTCGCTCAATAACGAGGAGAGCAGTGCTAGTATCGCGGGGATGTCGAGGATGGAGCCGTTAGCTTGGATCAGAGAGGACAGAAGGTTCAAGCCTTCAGACCGCACAGGCGGTGGTGAGTCGGGCTCTGTGATGTATTGTATCGCGAGATTGTAGGTCCTACGGTCCTCCACCTGCTTCTCCGTCGGTGCCGATAGCCGGTCCGATGGGTCGTCTATTGTGTCGCGGTAGGTAAGCAGGAGAGAAAGGTTATGCGCCGTCTGCGACACGTCGGCATTATGGGCTTTCCTGATAATATCGAGAGACGTCTCGATAGAGGACAAGATATCGCTGTCAATGTCCGACTTCTTGAAGCTTGGGGCTGTTACGACGAGGTTGAGTAGACTGAGTGCGATAGCCGTCGAATCATTGTCCTCGCTGGTTGCATCGAAGTCACGGAGTATCCGGCTTACCAGGCTCAACATCGTTTTCGGATCGTGAACTAGTTTGTTAGGAATCATTTCCAACATCTTTTGCAGCAGTTTTGCCTTTATTAGAGGCGTCCTAGGATCGTATGACAGGTCTTCCTCAGTCCTGACCTTGATCTCTGGAAACACTACTTGTTTTGCTAGTGAGTCACGTAGGAGAACTAGGAACAACGCAGAGACCTGTGCATCGGAGTCCAGTGACTGTAAGAGCTGCACAAACGCAGTGGCCTTGAATTCCAGTTCGTCGACATCGAGTTGGAGGTGCTCAGAAGTTTGGGCATATCGAAGCCACCTCACGTGGATGCCACCGCCTGTCGAGCATTCGTATATCCACTGAAACTGGGTCTCGTCACCTTGCCCCTTGTAAAGGAGGTTATCAACGAGTTCCTGGAAATATGTCGCAGTTTCTGAGAGCTTCAAGAACGTCTCAAGGAGGGTCTTTGCAGGGCGACTATAACGATTCGCGATGTCCTCGTCTTGTTGCGGCCACGATGACAATGCCCAAAGCTGCGGCACTATATTATGAAGAAGTCTCCTTGTCAAACCCGGGTTGGGATGGGAGTTGAGTAACGACGTAAGGCGCCTTAGAGACACGGCTAGCTCATCTGCTTCGACAATCACGGCCCCTGTGCTCACATTAATGATATCATCTATGTCCTCCATTGGGGCGTCCGCAGAACTCAGAGGTCGGACAGCCTGAGGCCGGAAAGGCTGTACGGGATCGCACGGGTTAGTCGCCAAACTCGGGTTGACATTTGCAAGCATCGGAAATGCAAAGGCGTCCCATCCGGCGCCACCTGGCAGTGGTCATTAGTATCATGGCCTCGTTTATGATCTCCGGGCTAACTTGAAGACCTACCCAAAGAGCCATACTTTCGCCTACCCAATATACCGAAGCCGATGACATAGGCAGCAACTTTGGCTAAGTCAGTGCCATCCTTCCCATCCAGAAGTGTGAGAAGTTGTGGTGCGATGCCGGTAAACCACTCCCTAGGGTCAGTGTCCGCTGGTGGAACGGAAAGGAGATTAGAGGCCATCTTGAGGGCTTCCATGGTGATGTTGGCGCCTTGTTTCTGAGGGGTCGCGGCTTCAGAAATCTTCACCGTGCTAGAAGGATGAACCGAGAAGACGAATTCGAGGATTGCTCGGACGCCATCCGGACGCTGAGGAAGGTGGGTGAGCTCATTCATCAGACGGGTGTGGAGCCAATTTGGGGCCCGACCCGGCTTGATGAGGATATTCAAGGCTCTTATGAGAGGAATAGTATTTGTTCTGCAGAGGTTATTAGGTAGTTCTTATGATAAGGCTCGTTCATATTTACTTACTGTGAAATGAGGAGGTTGAAGTCTCGAAAGCCTGTGGAACTCTTCTCCTTGCTAGATGGGTCAAAGGCCTTCGTCGCCGCGTCCTCGATGGCCTTTACGAGGGAGTCCTCGGTCTCTTTAGCTCGTCTCTTTTCCATAGCGAGGGTTCTTATGTGCAGCTGTAGCTTCAGGTTGTCATAATGGTGTAGGCATATATTGTCAAGACTGCTGCTCCCTGTGGCTGTAGTAGAGCTCCTGGAGAGCAGCAATAATCTTTGTCAGCAAGTAGTTCCCTTGGTCACGTCCGTATTGCTTAACTACAACTGGAAATACCAATCAAATTGCCGTCCACGTCCACGTTTTGACCATGCTGGAATGCTAATAGTAATACTTTGTCGATAAATAGAGACAAATGAGTTGTAAACCTCGTTTCCTCAGTTACATATGTACATGTATGGTGTACATCCAGGTACCAACCGACGTAATCGTAACCCTTGTATGGGGATTTTGACAGCACTGACTGTCAGGTGGCGATCAATCCTGTCAGCCGGCAAGGCGCGTGCCACTGAAACAAAGACGCGAACTCACATTCTCCCTCCATCCAGTTGTTTACATCTCATCACAAACTCTACTCGGGACCCCAATCGCCAGCTTTCTATATCGGCACTAGAGACGAATTTGTTTGCGATGTTCAATCGAGATACGGCTTGCATCTTTCCAAACCTGTCGATCCCCTTCAATTGAAACTCTCTCGCTCGTCCTCCCTTTGGTAGGGAATCGTGCACCACAAAACTCGCATGACGCCTCCCCCACAGTTCTCCGATTCCCATTTTCCGAAAGGAATGTCTTCGGACCCCTCGGTTGGTCCGATACCCACACGGCGCGTCGCAGTTCGGGGTCAGTGGGACCTAATGTTCATGCCGCGTGTGGATCGCCGTGTGAGGGTGGCTAGCTGGCTAGCTTGCGAGACCCGCTGTTGGGAATGGCGCTTCGGAACTTAACCCTAAGCTATCATTTGGTTCTAGTCTTGCGCTCATAGTCGTCCAGATCCGCCTTCTAGACCTCTAGTTGCTTGTGTGAGGTCGTACGCTGCTGAAAAGCAGGGTGCGCTAAGCCGGCTTCTAGCGGTGGAAGGGTGGTAGGACATTCCAGTCGTCTTTGGCGCGTGAGGGGCTTTGCCATGAGTCGTCAGGTAAGAACTCCTGGCCTGGAGTCGCTCGTCGGCACTGTTCCGCTGGAACTTGTACTCTGGTCATACGGATTGTGCTGTGGTGTTCGTCAGAGCTACAGAGTCGGAAGATACTTCCTGGACGGCTTGCTGCTTTGCTGGGTATGGTATCGGTCTCGTGCCCATATCGGTGCGCCTGAGAACATGTGGGTAGGGCAAGACAGCGGCTTCATACAGTCAGAGCGAGAGCATTTCACCCCCTTCTTACCGTTGACCCGCCTCGCCGGAATCACTCTGGCTCCTTTGAGCTTTGTGAGCGAGCGTCATCTCGGTTACAACAGAATTGCTCGACCTTTGGTCTCTCATACTTATTGTCGTGTTGTATGCTCTCGGCACCCACATGCTCTTGTCACGCCCAGCAATTTGCAGTGGCCGGGGTAAACCCGGCTTTTTTCCAAAGTAGCCCAGGAATTATCGACTTCGTCTCTCTACTCTTCCAACTCACAGCACCATGCTACGGCACCCGCCATCGGCGTGCTCCGTGTGAGGTCCGACCAGGCGCATTAGTTTCCTCTCATGGGCTCTGCCCCACGATGACGGAAGGCGCCAAACTACGACGATTACCCCTGCGGTAGTCGGCGGAACTTCCTCATCTCTACCAGCAATGGACTGAGAAGAGACGACGAGTGCGGTTTTTATCGACGTCTTTTGATCGCACGCATCCGCCCTCCTGGCCGCCCGGTGGGCCCGACGGAGAGGAATCAAAAACTAGTCTGCGTTGGCAATGCGTTCAACAGAGAGAGCTTCTTTGGAGTCGGTTCGACAGGAATGTTATGATGGCAACCGCCGATTTCGATAAGCAAATTCGTCGAGGACAGTTCTGGTTTCTTGGAAGCTAATGACGGGGCCATCGGGGTCGGAGGTTGAGGTAATCAGCATGTTTTGCTTCGCCTCGTAAGACGCAGAGACCGGGACCCATCTAGAGTTGGAGTCAAAGCTTAGTGCTTGTCCGGCCTTTGCGGATTGCCTGTAGCAGCATTCATGACGATGACCTACGAATTCAATTTTTTGATTTTGTCAATCTGGACGACTAGTTTGATAGACAAATCGTAGGCTGTTCTCTGCTCCGGTGGAGGGCAGCCCCTATGCTTTTTTCCGATAAGTCATCATGCAATTCGGGCTTTGATGAATGGATGCTGACACCACGCAGGCAACGGCACTTTCTTGATCGAGTCGAGACCTGAGAGATAGCATGATTTGACTGTCCGCACTCGAAATATCAAGAAATTTCCTCAGCTGGCGAACTCGGCCAAATGCCGTCCCTGGGAATCCTATTATGATAATGCCGACTCTCCCTAGTGATTCTAGCAAGCTTGCCTAGTTCTCATACGTTTCCGGGTACCCCCTTTTTGTCCATGTCTCAAAGTCTAGGTCCTTCGCTGCACTGGGCATCTTGATCATCAGTGGAACTTCGACATCTCCTGGATGACCAGTTACTTCCTCCGAGAGCACCACCTTCTCGTGTAATATCCTTTTAAACCCGACGCTGTCGTAGAGCGGCACACCCTCGAAAGTTGCTTCTAGGTAAATTGGAAGTTTGAGTTGCTCGGCGATATCGATGCCCCATTGCGCAAGCAATCGTCCAACACCTCGTCGCCGATGATCTGGGTGCACAGCCATTGACCCAAGATCTCGATTGGTATCAGTTGGTGCTCACCACAGTAGCGTGTCTTGTCGGATAACTCACAGACATGTCTTCGCTTTCCAAAGAGCTTCTCTCTCATGTCCCACATGGGCAAAATAACGCCCTCGGCCTTGTCCCAGTCTTCGCCACTCAACCATGGAATCCGGTCGGGCTTCTCCCATCCATTCTCCTCGCTCGGTCGCCAGAAGATCTCCCAGATGGCCATGCCGACGATATCTCCGGCGTTGGTGTCCACGCACTTGATCGGGTGGCCGACTTGACCCCATCCTTGTCTTATGTACTGTATCTGGACTTTCCGATCTGCGCCTTCGGGGAAGAGGACGCTGACGACAGCCTGACCCTTGAATGCTGCGAACCAGACATCGTAGAAGGGTTCGAGTTCGGCTTCCAGAGCGGGCAACACGATTAACGGCATGTTAGACGGGCGCTGGGACAATCTGAGGAGTGACTTTCCCCTTCGACTCTCGTAGCTGGGAGTCGATGGTTTTTGGACAATAGCGAGCGATTCTATAGAGGAAACGCGAGAGCTGTGAGTAGGATGTTTTCAACCGAACAGATGAGGCAAAGTCTCAGTATCCGATGGAGGTTTGTAGTCTGCTCCGATGTACAAAACTAGGTCTTCACCTGCTAGCTACCAAGCTCTTTATATAACGGGTTACTGACCATATTCTCTAGGTCCAATCACTCGCCTGCATTAGCCTCTGGCTTAGCTCTCAAGCTGAGCATGCGTCCTCGACGCTAGGGAGAGCTCAGCATGTCCCTTTTGGCCGCCGGGCCCTGGTTCGTATTCGTATTGCCCGTCGGGAAATCCAATGCTTACATAAGGAGGCGCCATGGAAATGACACCAGTCTCCTCAAAATGCTCAACCTCATCTCTCCTCCCCACATTCTTCGTATTCGGGTTCCAATAGTTGACATTAGACGAGTGCTTAAGGGTGCCTCATCTATATCTTTCTGTTCACGGGACATCTGCCCCAACTAGGCCCAGAACCATCAATTCTCATCCCAGGGCTCGGTGCCAGTTGGTAGCTGACTCGGGGCATGCAGACGGTTCTGCCCATGCTTGTGACGATATCTAGGCGCCCGAAGAGAATGAGGCCCGCCACTTATCAAATCCATGGACCGAGTGGACCCCTCATCCATCCAGAGCCCAAATTTGTCTGAACATGTACGCTCTATGTTCTAGATGGAGTGTTTCGACTAGAGGCTGCATCGCACTGTGCGGTAACTCATCTCTCTGCTGTGGTTAGAAGAAGAGGGAACCTAGCACTGAAGGACGTCCCCCTAGATACATTTGAGGTTTACTACAATATATCACAGCAATTATTAAAATCGACCTCGTTTGAGAGCCTGGCCACCAGTCCCCATATGTTCATTAGCATTCTATGGTCATTTCTATGAGCCGAGTGACCGAGTCCACCATAGCTTAGAGCATGTTCTGTGACTACAGCCCATAGCCTACGTCTCATTATCAGCCTTCTACCTTTGGCGCCTTTAAACTCGGTTTTGGATAGGATCTCCACAGCAATATTTGCCCTCGGTATCTCGTCAACGAAACGAAATTCTTCTTCGTCCTTGTCGGCACGGACGAGGTCTGGGTGTGGTGTCCCGACGTCTGAATCATCAGGGTCCGAGACATCGCTATCTGACTAAGAGAGAATCTTAATCGGTTGCTCGATCCTGACATCGAGCCCTGCTCTCGCATTCGCTTTGCCGATCAACTGGTCACGTATCGATCGAGCAAGTTCCCTCGCATTCCTAAATACTGTGATGCCTCTAGCATCACGGTCCAAGACATCATACCTGATCCTAGTCATGAAATACTTTGGCCGACCGGAAGCCGGGCTCTTGGCCTCGTGATGAGCGTAGATAACGAGGTCACCTTGATGGTATATGGCTATGAGACCCTGACATCACACACTGAAGCATATACGGCTGAAGGAAAGGAATTTATCAGGTTGACCTGTAGAAGGTCCTAGCTAGAAAGTGAGGGTAGCGAACCCTCTTTAAATACATACAAAAACAGTTACAGCTGAGAGGAAACTGTACCCGTGATGCATAAATTAATCCCCTGTAAGTTGTTGATGAAACAAATCTAAGGTTCAGCTGTTTCATCGACTTCAGCTGGATCTGACAATGGCAGTGAGCGCGTAAGCTCCGTTGCTATACACTGTCGTATCTAGCTCGAAGTTTTCGAGAGTGTGCTTTGCACGAGCACTTAGGCAGCCAGCATATGGCGCCTGGAGTTGCAAAGTATTATCATTTGCATCGGACCTCTTCACCTCGAAAAAGAAATTCAGGGCCACAAGGCGTGACTCGGAATGCGTCGGTACGATCGTCTTGTGTAGCTTATTTAAAACTCTCCCGTCTACACTATCAGCAGGTGCCCTAACAGAGAGTAGCGGTTTTGCAACGAGAAAAGAGTTGTCTCCGTTTATCGGCTCAAAGTTTGATAGTGGAAGGCCACGAGTAGTTTCAAAGCCTCTCGAATTTCCGCTGACGAGGGGTGCGAATGGACCATAAATTAATCTCCGAATGGACCCTACTATGATCTAGTAAGCGCCTATGTGTCGATTCGATGGCGTCGTCGGATGAAAGAAAATTTCTTCTTCGACAAAAGCGTCTCCTTGATTTCGCCAAAGTTTGCTGGTCGATGCGTTTCATGACCACCCTTCACATGATATAAGGGTTAAACGCCATTTCGGATCATATGCGTTTCGAAATTACCGACATATGCGGATGACTGTCTCGAGCTATAACTGCTTCCCGACGCTTCACTGGAACCCATGGTAACCGAACGTGTGGGTCGTCCTGGTGATGGAAACTGAAATAGAGACTAATCAGAGAAACCCCTGTATATCGCGGACGCGGGATACCTACCCCTCTGATATTTGATAGGTCAGGACCTCCCTGCCTTGCAAATCTTTTAATATATCCGCTATGGACACTACGGGGAAATGTCGGTTTTCCTCGTCGTATTAGCCCCCAGCGGTGATTACTTTCTCGCAGAGCTAGTTTTGTAAGGCAAACCCTGGCAAGGCTTCCCAGAACTCGGGAGGGTAATTCCAACGCTCTTTCTTTCTTCTCGGTGTGTAGTTATCTTGTGCATTACCCGTCATTGTTGGCTTGACCCTCTTGTTGGGGTAATCGTACGACGCAGGTGTCATAAGGGCTAAGTGAACAGAAGAACAATCCGTGGCAATAATACTGGTTTCGACTCGATTACCAGAGAGCGTTTCGGTTACCAAGGATCTCCAAAGGTATTGTTACGGTTGGTAGGACTAAGGCATTGTATCCAGACCGTGGTTAGGCAACTAGGGTTTATCGCAACATAATTCCCGAGGCGTAATTAGGCGAGCGATTGCTTGAATTCCAGAAAATGCAGATTGCCATAGTCCAGATGGCGGTTCTTGGACTTATTCGCTTGCCTAAAGAGCCTCGGTGAATAAGATGCATTTCTTTCTCTAAACCAGACAGAACTTAGGGCCTGAACGACAACGGCTTAGGGGACTAATGGCCTATTGGCCAGTTACTTTCGTACGGGTTAACAAATAGCTTGAAGTTATTCGAAAAAGTTAACGCTTCCTAAGCGATTGTTTATTACAATCGCTTCGGAAACGCTACCATTTTATATAGAGATTTGCTATTTGTGCTGTATCCCCCTTGCTATTCGTGCTGTGTCCCACTTTAACAGCTGCCTACAGCTGCCACAGATCTGCCACCTGTCAGCTCCCAGCTGCAATTGCAATTGCAAAGCTTTTAGCTACAATTATCTTCTTCAACTACAACCCTTCTGCAACAGTTATAACAACCTCGTTGCAACAACAACGCGTTATTTCGGCCATAACGGCTATCCCGAATCCTGAAGAAGACGGCGCGTACGGCCGTAACGCTTCGGATCTCAGGGTGGAACTAGTTGGAAACTGACAGCTATGCCAGGTGTGTATCAGCTGGAAGGTGGGGCACACAGCACGAATAGCAAGGGGGATACAGCACAAATAGCAAATCTCTTTATATAATATACTTGTTATCGATTTATTATGTACTTTTTTAAGGTATATTAACAAATTTTAACGAAAGTTTAATAGGGACTTATTAAAAAATACATTTTATTTGGACCTATTATTTCCACGGGGCAACGGCTAAGGATTTATCAGAGCAAATGATTTTTAAAACGGTTGTGGCGGTGTCGATGTTGGTGTCATTAGCCCATTAGTCCCCTTATTTTTGCCCTTAAGCCCGTTGTCGTTCAGGCCCTTACTCATTAGCGTGGATATTTCCTGTTTCTGGTACCATCCAGTCATAAGACTATAACAAAGAACACTCCTTTGTCTAGTAGCGACCCCTTGTGTATCTTTTGATACAGTTATGTACGTGCTGTACGTTGGGCACAAATATTCTGTCAGAAGATTCGAATAACTATTTCCCATTCACCTACTCGCCTTCCAATCGTGTCTGTCGCATAGATATCATCTGTCTCCAGCGATAGAGATGAGCCTCATTCCACAGTCTCTAGAGGTAAATGACGATGGACGGAGTGATTCCAAAAAGTTCATCTAGGCATTCCCTCGGGAGATACCTGACGACTCTTTAAAATTCCGACCAAATATAAAGGAGTTACACGAACGCAACCATATTTCGACGACGGATCGCCAAAGGGCGAGTGAGGTATTCCTGATGCCTGCGCCGTTATGCTGGGACCCATGGTAGTCGGCGCAGCTTACATGGACCTTCAATCATGAAGTAGTCCCGCTCTTTTCCACCTAGGAGTAGGACCATTCACGAAGACTCCTTACCAAGCGATACATGATGTCTTTATAATCTAGTTGGTCGGGGGCCGTACGGGTCTGTAATTTGCCGACATCAACTGCTTGACTGAATGTGGTAAAGTTAGCCGTTACTTAGATCATGGACCACCCTTGCAACATCATGACGACAGTGGAGAATGTCTGGGGCAAGTGGACGCTAAGTTAGTACATAATTGTTAAAAGCGACTACATTCCAGACCATAATTTGGAACCTGACCGTAATGTTTACATGGTTGCTTTCACAGACCTGCGGACCCACTGACCGAGTACCAAGAAGTTAATATATTGAAGAACTTCAGAGGGGCAGCGGGAAGTAACCAAAATGGGACTCCTCGAGTTCGAAACACTGAATATCAAAGGCCTTGCCGTGGGTCTGCTAGGTGGAGTAAGTTATATGAGTTCCATCCATCTTTCCCTCCCAATATCTTAGGTAGACGATGTTGGAGCTGACAAGAGCTTGCAAAGATTCTGCTGTATGCTGCCTATAATATCTTCTATAACCTGGTTTTGCACCCCCTGGCCGCGTTCCAAGGACCACTTTTGTGGCGGGCCAGTCGCATTCCTTGGACACTTTCCCTTCTCAGAGGAAGGCTCGTTCTTGACTCGCCCCGAATGCACAAGGAGTACGGGCCGGTAGTCCGCGTTGCTCCAGATGAGCTGGCGTTCGTGGATGCGCGAGCATGGCGCGACATCATGGGCGGTGGTGCATCCGATCTTCCAAAATGGCACGTAGTACTCTATCCCTTTCGCTATGGGAGTTCGTTTGCTAACGGGAAACCCATGTCCTAGGAAAGGGATGTACGGTGTGCCTGCGTTTCTACCCCCCCACTTGCAGAACACTACCAACAAGGAGCATCATCGCGCGCTGCGCAAAGCCTTGGCTCCGGGTTTCTCAGACGCCTCGCTGCGGGCGCAGGAATCCGTGGTGGTTGAGTACATCCATTTGTTTATCCTACGTCTCAAAGAAAAGTCCAAGAACAGTGCCCTTAACTTGGAGTTGTGGTATCGATATGTTGTATTCGATATTATCTGTAAATTGGCGGTCGGAGAGTCCTTCAGGTGTCTTGAGTCGGATGACCTTCACCCGTGGATCCAGGCGATGGTGGATGGTGGAAAAGCTGTTAGCTTTCTGACTGCTATCAACATGTACGGACCCTTGACGACGGCTATCAACGCGATGTTAAGTCGGCCAGCTGCAGCCATGATGCGACTCAACAGCGGCATGGTCAAGCCCATGATAGAGAAGCGGCTTGAGGCGGGCGACAGACCGGATCTCATTAACCCACTTATCCGTCTTCACGGCGGCAAGGCAAGCCCTCTATTGTGGACATATAGTAACCAGACTGCGCTGACTACCGCCACAGGAATCTAATATGGATGAGCTCCTGAGCAATGCCACTACCATCGTTGGTGCCGGCGCTGAAACGAGTGCTGGCACGCTTACAGCTGTGACCTCACTGCTAATAGACCACCCGGAGAAGCTCGAGAGACTCGCGGAGGAGGTGCGCTCAGCTTTCCAGTCGGAGAGTCAGATCACAGCTGAAGCCGTCTCACGGTTGCCCTATCTCGTGGCCTGCTTGGATGAATCGCTGCGGCTATTCCCTCAGACAGGTTCTCCATCCCTACGGGTGGCTGACAGGGATACTGTTATCAGTGGTGTCCCAGTGCCTAAAAACGTAAGTTCGGGCTCTCTTGTTACCTTTCTCATAACTGAACGGGACTAACCGGTTGTACAGACAATTGTTGGTATCTGGACGTACGCAATGTACCGCGAACCGACCCTGTGGACTGATCCGAACGAATTCCACCCTGAACGCTTTTTGGGAGATCCCAAATATTCCCATGACGTTAGGGAGGCATTCAAGCCCTTCTTCACTGGATCGCGAGACTGTATTGGAAAGAAGTGCGCAATCACCCTCCCTGTTGTGGTCCTCAGCTCCGACCCACTGACTTTTTACCTTTAGCCTGGCTCTCCTTGAAATGCGGCTCACTCTGGCTCATATGGTCTTCAACTTCGATATGAGCAGAACCGACGATCCCAATAGCGAGAACTGGGTTAGCAAGCAAAAGAACGCATACATCATTTGGGAGAAGACACCACTCCCTGTTCAACTCACACCCGTTCGTTAATCACGCCTCAAGGCGTATGGTCAACGGACCACTGGTTCAAACGCACCGCTATACCCAAAGCGGGGATTGTACATTGATGATTACAATATTTATGAACTTAGCTTCCACATAGCAGGGTGGCATTCCAAAATCTGCTAATATATATCCTCATATTAGCTGGCATACTAGAGTTACTATCACCTCATGTCTTGTAATCCAATCGTGCTTGCCTCTGAGGCATGTGCAATGACACAGCAAATTGCACTTGATCTGTTACTAGCCATAAGTTGTGTTGGCATGTCAGTATCCCCTCTTGGCGGTACTCAAGGAGGGCACTGCTGGTAGAGAGTCGGAATCGGAATCATGTACGATAGCATGGTCTTCTGCATATTGCATTTTACGACATCATGAGCGTATCGTTCGCCTCCTATAGCATCTCTAGATTTCACTCTCCAAACCGGCTATATGATGATGATGGATACTATCATCCGATTGCAGTCTATCTCGTATCCTATTACCTGTAGGCTGTCCATGAGAAGCACACTAATCCCCACTGCGTATGGCGGCGCTGTAAATTGCCACGGCCTCGCGTTTCGGACCAGCGGGTTAAACAGGTACCTACGTAAGTCCACTTGTACGAGCGATTACCATATCAAATCATGTATGCCCCTCGTATGCGACATTAGTCCCCTCCGCAGTGCGGAAAAGGAGTTTTCCGATGAGCATGAGCCATATACGTCACATACAATATCGCAAATACTTTAATTAGGCACGACCTGGTGTTCAAAACCGTTTAGTCTGAACTCACATGTTTCTTAATGTAGATAAACTCGAACAGTAACCTTCGCTATATCATGGCCAAATGGTCTTCCAATGCGGCACTTCACTTAATAAGGGCGGAAAAATAATACGTTACCTACTCCGCTGCTTTTCTTTAAATATGAATCGCATGTAAATTACATACCTAGGTAGACGTCTTGTATATCTCGAAGGGCACTCTGACACGACCGTAGGCTCCAATGATAGCCTTCTCGTCCATTAAGTTTTCTTCCCCTTCTTCTTCTCCTCTTGTTGGGCGGAGGCTTCCTCTGGACAGCAGGTAGGACATATGTCATCAGTGCTGGGAAACTTCCTGGGAACGTTAGGGTCGCCATTGACGATTCTCTCCGAACAGTATAGTGCGGGATTGACGACATCGAGGCTAAGTTGATTGGTCCAGCATTGGCGGATTCTCTCATACTTGACGTGTCCATTCTTGCATTTCCGGTAGTAAAATGCATTGTACTTACACATCGTGCTTGATATGGAGATTGGGACCTGCTCTTGGAGGAGATGTATAATATTTTGCATGGGGATTTATATACAGTCTTAAGGAACTATCTGGACATTGTGTTGAGATCAACGAGCCAGATAACAATACATTGTTACACGTCCTTTGAACAAAATGATTGAATACTGTACAGTTCGAAGACGGTTTTTGAAGATGCCTTTGTGTGCAGTGACTTTGTCTGGGAGAGCCAATTCGTATCAATGACTTACGGTCCTAAGTCAATATTCTCCCTTTTCAAGCGGAGCACGCACTGCCTTCATCTCCGCACCACATGCGGTTTACCTTTTTCAAGTGGGGCATAGGTTTAATCGTTTATAGTTATGGTAGTGGGCTCCCCTAGGGCGGTGTCTGTACCACAAGAACATGGTCTAAAACCTCTGACCTGGAAGGCATGTTACGGCCTGAGATATTCAAGAAGTTGATCAGTTGGAGCCCCATGGTTGGCTGGTTTTATCCGTTTTCGTCGAAACAAATAATGAATGACATGATGTGGCTTGTAGCAACATGCTTAAAGGGCAAAGGCTAGCAAAGGGATAGAACCGGGGAAATACTCACATAGTATGATTAAGCTAGCCAGAGTTTAACAATAAACTGTGACCCTAGGTTATCTTCAGATGAAATTGGTGTATGTACCTCTGCTAAGCAAAAACCTTGAAGAAAGGATTGTGCTATGAAGTATAATCTGGTAAGGAGCGTTATTTGAATAGGGGGAAAGGGAGAAATACAATGTTGTCAGATCCAGCTGACCCTTAGATCCAGCTGATCAACAACCTACAGGGGTTGATTTAGGCATCACGGGTACAGTACCCTCTTAGCTGTGACTGTTTTTGTATGTATTTAAGGAGGGTTCGCTACCCTCACTTTCTAGCTAGGACCTTCTAGAGGTCAACCTGATAAATTCCTTTCCTTCAGCCGTATATGCTTCAGTGTGTGATGTCAGGGTCTCATAAATGTAAGGGTATACATGTGGATGTAATTATAGTACGGTCCAGAGAAATGAAAGTGGGGAGAGAATAAGGGGGCGGGGTAAAAAATGAGAAAGGAACGAAGGAAAAGTCGATACTGAAGAAGTCCGCTAAAAAAGCAGTCGAGGCTCGTAAGCCAGCACCCAAAAAACTCTCCGTTATCTCACCCATACGCTGGCAATATAGAACACATGCAATAAAGGCCTATTTTCTGCGCCACACTCAGCAGTCCCAAGGCGTCTTCGGATTCTTCTACTGATGATGGCATGACATCAGAGTACTTTGCAAAGAATTAATTGACCGTCACGGCTAACCGGGCACATCCTCCTAATGTCCATATTTCATATGCCCTTTTCCAGCCTGTAATGACCTTGACGCTTACTGAAGTGGAAGAATGGTTTCAAAGGCGGTGGCCCACTTCCGAACTATGAGCTCCTCGAACACTCCTACCGGGAGTACTAGATACTGCTGAGGCACTTGTGCTTGATCATATCGACCACTACTTTGCATCCATGCAACCACCAACCTGAAATCCCCTGGTAGCTGTCGCGTCCCTTAATACCCACAGCCAGGGGCATCTCTACTTCATCGGAACCCTCTACGCACCAGTCCTTTTGCTTCTATTAGATACCTTTGAATAACAGACAGTGAAGAATAAGGTGAACTTTAACCAACACCTTATTAGTACCGAGGAAACTCTTTCTACGATGCGCATATAAGGTCATCTAGCAATTAGGTAGCTGTACCCAGAGGTAAGGGACTGGAGATGGGATTCTCAAGTGCGAACACCCAAGGTGTGATTAGTTACGGACCTGAATATCCCTAACTCTCCCCAAGCCTTCTCTTGCATAGTAGTCCATTGGATAAACACCGTTCGCTTCCCAATCTTGCCGCTCTTCAAGCGCCACCAGAGCCTCATAAGGGGTAAGCAAGGGTCTCGGGAATGCATACCCCCAGTCGATGCTCAATCGAGGACAAGCCACCTGAACCCAGCACTCAACGTCGCTCATCATCGCCAGTTTACCGGGGAAAATTTCGCTCAGAAGGAGGTTGACCCAGGGGACGCCAATCTGCTTCAGCTTACCCTCGATCAGCTCCATCGTGTGCGGGTTGCCCTGCCGGCCGAGAGATCCGAGGATGAGACCCCACTTCTTCGCTCCCTTTGCGGTCCTGATGGCATCTCGCCGAAGGGACTGCATTTCTTCATGTCCGTACGTCTCGCGTGTTAGCTTCCGTGAGTACGGATCATACCGGTAAGCCGGGATTGCCGGGTTGTGGATCATGATGCTTTCGAGATGGAAGCGGCCATCACCTAGGTAGAGGATAAGATCAACCTTCTCGGAATCAGGCAGCCGTGGCGAGGTGCATCCTAAGATCTCGCCTTTGGAAAGCGGGGAGATCTGTGGTATTAAGATGTTGAAGCCGGCTTTCTCGAGTGTGGATCGGACGCCGTGGATGGTAGCATTGAACTGAATAGTGCCGACCATGGCGATGGTCTTGGGGGTTGCGAAATTTCGCTCCAGGGTAGCTAATAGATGTGAAGTATCTATGCTGATGTCCACAAATACGTAGAGCACCTTGATCTTGGTAACGTCGACGGGAATGAGACAGCTATGAGCGTAATGGACGAGGAGATCGCATCCAAGCGCCCGTGCCGTGTAGTCATCAATACAGCAGGCACCATACGTCACATCCCCCATAATCAGCGTTTCGATGCCAGGGCAGAACTGCGTAAGAATGTCTGAGATAGTCGTAGCGAATAGGAGCAACCCTTCAGGCATCTGCAGAGCCACCTTTTTCGCACCCGATGACCGGATGCGATGAATGGTCTTGTGAATCTCAAAAGAGTAGTTGGCCGGCAGCAGTGCTATCGCATCATTGATTTCGGAGTTTTCCAAGATCTCAGGTGGGACTTGATTCAACATTCTCGGCGCCCTCCTCAGTTGCGATACTGGGATATCATGAGTATGCGCTTCATTTTTGGGATTAACTGACATATACCACTTACCCTGCACTGCCCCACTCTCCTCAAGGCTACCTGTGCCATTATTCTTCGCGGCCGCATTGGTAGCCGCTCTTCGTCCGATAAATCTCTTTTTGGGCTGCTTCTGGACAGGAGGTGGCGACTGTGCCTCTTCTATGTCTGCAGCGATACCTAAATCGGTTTGTGCCCTGTCTTCCTCCATGGTCTAGATAGAAAGCTGAAAAGAGAAGGACCCTGGTAGTTAGGGAGTCGCAGCCTGAATCCAAAAAGTGCTCGACGAGATGCCACTAGATGCCCGTAGTTAATCGATCTAACAGTAGAACTTGCCCCTGCTGCTGCACTTCTGACGCCGAAGAAATATCGAGGTGGCAACTCTGAAAACTCAGTATGAGGGGCCACCGACAAATGCATTAAGTCTCCATAGTCGAATACATGTGGGACATGGGTACGGCTGCATCATTGCAGCATCGCCCCGAAATTTGCATAGTACTCCTTTCTATGCACTTAATCGAAGTTTGCATCAAACTAACATGCCAAGTCTTCCCCCTTATTTTCATTTTAGTGAGGGAACTCCTAGGAGCATATAGAGTCCATGACTCTATCAACCGAACGAAATTGCTAATTACTAAAGCAGCCGGAGTTTTGGCCGGCATTAAGTGTCTTTTTATCGCGTAGAGCCGAAGCTACGCCATATACCAGGAGCGGGCTGATACCGAGTCGCCGGAGAAAGCTGCAAGAAAGATTGGAACCAACAGGGGTACGGAGATGTCGTCAATATCTACCAGTGCGTTTTCGTAGCATTTCTTGACAATACTTTATGTTTCACTACGAGTGTGCCTGCGGGATAAGGATCAATTCACATTGTCCAAGAATCGCTGGCCAGGATACGTTGACCAAGACTAGAAGCTACTGCCTCATGCGGGGTGGAATTATGAATCCGAGTCAAGGATATGGAGTGAATATCGCCGAACTCCTTGGAGCCGTAGAGATCTGGCCCGTTCAAGAGCAAGGTGAGCTTTATATGATCTTGCCGAGGGTTTTGAAGAAGCAATAGCTAGTACCGGAATACAGTAGTGGACAGAAAAGGTAGAATGTTTTGAGAACTACAAAGAAAGACGCTAGCTCTCTCCCATTGTACATGCTCGAGTAGCTCTTACGTCGGCATTTAAATAACAGTTCTATCATTGGTCACGTTGTGACAGTGATGACAATACACAATACATACTTTGCTGGCTCCTCCCTACACCCTCAGTGGATGTGTATTCCAAAGAATCACCTGGATCACATACATGGCTTACTGGTATTAATCTACCTACAGTACTGGTCCACTTCCTACCAGAGCTGCGTCACCTCCTTCCACCACAAATTTGTGAATAACATCAGAGAGAACTTACGACCGATGAACGAGATGTGCCATTCACCCAACGCCTTGAACGAGCTGCCTATCGCATTTCCTACCGGCTTAAGTCCAATAGCGGCGGCGGTCAAAACCTACCCACGCTACGACTAAACATTATCATCACAGCAAGGCATAAAAAGCAATAAAAATTTGGCAAATCTGTATATGGATTTTATATAAGAATGGCTGACAAGCAGGGGTGGCCACGAAGTAGGTTCACCATGGTATGTCATGAAAAAACATTGACATCGATTCTGAGCTCATCCGTGCTCTCTTTGTCCCAGAAAAATGGTGCGTGTCACCAAAATATCAGTGTGTTGGAATCCGAGTGAAGTCATGGTTTCCACTGCGAACTCTACGTAGAATGTTGCAAAGGGTCCGCGACGGTTCGACACCCGTATGTTCGCTGAGTGAGACTCGGAAGAAGATATTAGAACGCCCATCTAACATTTTCCGGTCATTTATTATACTCCGTGGCCCATTTCCACCGTGACAAGATGCTGTCCAATCCTTCAAATCATGTGGTGCTGTCCGATCCGATTCCCACTGTTGCATTTTCAATGCTGCATTACGCGGGTATTTCCACCAGCATTGCAAGTACGTTATCAGCTAACCATGTCTCTCACAGCTTAAGAACGAAAATATTTTTACCTCGGACGCCGTACAAGATAATACCCTACGAGCGCTTGGTAACACGATGGACCTAAGACGACGAGAGATGGCGATATTTCGCATACGGCCTCAGGTCAGATCAGCAAGAAATCAGGCGTTAATAAAATTCGGTATTCCCTGGATCACGACGTTCTCCATGGTGAGAGTCACACTTGGTGCTGAGACGGCAATGACCCCGGCCCTGCCGTCCATGCCCCGAGAGTTCGAGTGAGACGAGCACAGTCAGACAGCCTCACTGCGCTGATTATCAAGCCATTGCCAAATGAATATATACTATGCTGGGATTTCCGTCAGATAAAGGCGGCCGCAAACGAGAATCTACCAAGCCGAAGTGAACGGGTATCACGCCATAACGCCAGCAACTCGCGCAGCCAATCATGGCTTCGCTCCGGCACATTTCTGTTACGCTGAACCGTACAGCGTTAATGAGTCTCCGATACCGCGGCAGGAGCATCAGTTCGTGGCCACACAGCCCTTTCTGCATCCGATTCGTGCTATCACCGTTACGGCTTACGTACAATCCGAACCTCACTATCCCCGTCACTGCCGGGTCCATCTCATCTCCGGACTCGGGATGCTCTTGCGCGCGACCTTCCCGAGTCCATGGCACCTCATGACACCAGCGGATGCGGCCCGGATCCGAGGAGTCCCGAGGGATCAACTTGAAGGTGGCGCCAATACCGGCCCAGCGGCGATGGTTTATCCAAGGCCCCGGTTGCGTTCCGGAGCACTCAAAGGATTTCACACAACATAGACGTTAATTAGTCGAAAATCAAATGGCCTCGGCCTCTTCATGAAGACCTGAATACAGCCCTTGACGCTCTCGTAATCAGCATTATGGCACGTCTCAAGGCCCGAAATTACATCTCAATCACAAATAATGAGCTCCGAAGACATTCGATATCAATGGGCGAATAACGGATTTTATCAACAAGCGGCGTTTTCGATGAACGAACCACAACGCAGATAGTGGCAGGACACAAACCCATTTCCTCTTTGAAGGGAGGGCAAGCGCACAAATCGTGTTGCCGACAGGGCGGAGCCGCGCAATGGAGTCGACGTCGCTCGCCGGCTTACCCGGGGAGCTGTTCCTCCGCAGCTTCTCGTGCCTTGATCCGCACGGCCTTTATAGTCTCGCGCAAGTCTCACGGAAGGCTAGCGGGCCTGCCGAGTCCTAGCTGTGGGCCGATGTCAAGCTCCACGAGCCGTGGCACAGATGCGGGCTCAGCAAAGATGACGACCACGTCGACGACGCGCCGGTACTACGCGAGAGAGCCGAGCGTCGCCCGGAACGGCGAAACGTGGTGGCATCGGGGGCGGATGGCGGCGCTATTCGCCATGCTGGAGAATCTGCGGGCCGGCGACCCGGGCTGCGCGGCAACCCTCGCGTCGCGCGTCCGCAGCCTCTGCACGGCCCTCGACGAGTTGTACGATTCCTGTTTCAGCCTCAAGACTGAGGACAGCGGCGAATTGGCGCCCGGGTGGGCCCTGTTCCCGCTCCTGGGAAAACTCGAGAGGCTGGAGTCGCAGAGCGAGCCGGACCCGTTTGAAAACGCCCGTGGCGAAGGGTTCGACGCCGCGGCCGCCCCTCCGCTGTCCCGGCTGCGCAGCGTCCGGCTTTTCGGATACCTGCCCGCGAACATCGTGCGCTACATTCTGCGGAGTGCTGCGGCGCTGGAGCGTCTCGGGCTCGGCGCACTGGACGAGCCGCTTGTGCCTGGCGACGTATCTGACGAGCGGGTTTGTGATGACGACAATAGTGACTTCTGGGGCGGGGCCGATGCTGACCCCGTTGCGCAACAGTACGCACCACCGCCTCTCGTTCCCGACCCCGGTGAGACCCCGGCGTACCCACGCCTGAAGCACCTCCACCTATGCAGGCCGTCCGAATCCGTCCAGAGACTATGACGACGTCATATACTCCCGACGCGCCATGGAGGGCAGCCTCAGGGAGTGGGTCCGGCTCCTGGAGTCAGCCCGGGCGACCGTAGAGACGCTCGTGCTCGAGTACCACGTGCTGGCCGAGGATGGGGAGCTGGACTCCCGCACCCCGTACGAGTTCACAATGTGCTACAGCTCGGGGTCCGCGGAGGATAGGCTGATCAAGGCGATCCTGTCTGTGTTCGAGCAGAACGGGTTCCCGAACCCGCGGAAGGCCCACCCGTATGGTATGTTCGTCGATGGGCAGGTGTCTGAGAAACTGAGCGCCATCCGGAGAGGGCGCGGGGTCCAGAGGAAGATTAATGTCGGCTCGTGGTGCCGCTTCGATGCGCATCCGGGCGTGACGGATTGGATGGAGGAGTAATCTGATGAGGAAAAAGATTAGGGAAATGGGCTCGCCTCGTCAAGAGTCTGCTTCGGTGTTATACGGACTACTGTGCCGTCTATACTTCAGCCCATAGATCGAGTAGGCTATGATGCGTAAGTTCTTCTACCACCTCTCGGCCTGTCAACCACTAGACTTCTACTGGGCCCTACGGTAGCTATTCTGACATCCCACCTGGTATCTGGAATAAACTATCTCTGAGACCACATATATCCCACGTGCCATCCCTGAACGCCTAGATTGTAAACGCTTTTTACTGTTATGGATTCATTTCGAAGTTGTGCAAGACCCAGACGGCGTACCTTATCATGTTATCGTCCAGTTCGAACATGCATCAGGGCATTAGTGGTAAATTACGTGTATGACTGCCTATACCGCTATTATGGCTGTGGTAAAATAAGTAAAATAGGTACTAGCCAAGACCAACAACAGGACCCCAACAGCTATCCGCGCATCTCCGCGATCTACAGCGCCGGAGACGACGACAGGCGGCGGCTGCTGCCCTCCGGTCCCGGCACCCACGCTAGGACTAGACGAATTCGCGCCATCCCCGCCACCGGCGCACCCGCCTTCCTACGACGAGGTACCGGTGGAGGTGGAGTTGATGCTGAAAACGTAGCTGGCCTGGAGGACATAGGGGTCTCCGCCGGGGCCGAAGATATGCCGGCTCTCGCGCTGCCACTCGGGGTGGTTGATGGCGTCGATCCAGTCCTCGACCTCGAGCACGATGCACCCGTACTTCTCGACGACGGGCCTCAGGTCCGGGTTGTCCGACTGCCCCTGGTTTTCCGACTTGATCGGCCAAGACCCGTTCTGCCCGTTGCAGCTGTACACTTGGAACGCGTCCTGGTCCGTGTAGATGTCGAGCTGAATCCCCGACCACGGCGAGTGCACCGTCGCCACGGGTCCCGAGGTTCGCCAGTCGTAGGGGCCGTTCTGCGCGCGGTTGACGAGCCAGCAGTTGTCTGCGAGCTTCGGTTAGTCTCGATGCGTTCTTCATAAGTGCCATGGATATCGACTATATTGGGCTGGGAAGGAGCTCGGGACAGGCGTGACGGTTTCATAGAGCAACTTACCGTATCCGGTGCAATTGAAACCGCAGTTTCCTTGGGCCTCGGGCTTGTCCAGATCGGCACCGATCTGCTTAGGCGCCGACCAGAAGTCATTCACGGACCCGCGCTCGTTGGCAAGGATGTCACCGGTAGGGATGAGGATGTTGTCGACGCCGACCCGCTGGCCGCTGTACGGCATGTACAGCGTGTGGTTCAGCACAGTGTTGGTCTCGTTGTTGCCGAAGCCGTCGAGGTTCCAGTACGCGTGGCTGCTGAGCATGATGGGGGTCTTCTTGGTCGTCGCGATGGCGACCATCTTAATGTCCCACGTGTAGTCATGCACCGTGTAGGTGACATACGAGATGACCTCGCCGGGGAAGCCCTGCTCGCCATCGGGGTCGACGATGGAAAACGTGATGCTGTCCTCTGTCTTGGAGACCACGGTGAAGTTGCGGTAGTCCCAGCCATTGGGCCCGCCGTGCAGGGTGTTGGCGCCCTCAGGGGCCTCCGGGGTCTCGTTCTCGTTCGGCTCGACGTGGTACGTCTCGCCGTCGATCTCGAAGGTGCTGTTCTTGATGCGGTTGGCGTAACGACCGGGAACGCTTCCCAGATGAGGGTGTACCTCCGGGTCCTCGTAGGCCGTCGCGTTGTCCCAGCCGACTATGATGTCCCTCTCAATCCCGTATTGATCCTTGATCAAGAGCTTCGTGATGGACGCGCCGTAGGGAATGAAGGCGGCTTTGATCCCTTCACTGGAGATCCAGTAGAAGCCATTCTCGTCTGGCGCCTTGATGCTGGTGGCATTGCTGCTCCCCGTACCTCCCCTGGACTGTGCAGAAGCAGCTGGGAGCAGCAGGGCTCCCAGTGCGGCAAGGCGAGTATTGATGCGCATGTTGATGCCTCAGCTTATGCCTGGACTAGGAGTTGAGGACAAGGGCGCAAACGAGAGAAGAAGCCCGATGTAACGAAGGAGGATACTACTGGCTCTATTATATACTCTACGTCAACAGTTCATTCTTCGCTTCCAGGGACCCTGGGCCGGAAAAACTTGGAAGAGGTGCGGGCGGGCTCCCAGTCACGTACGTAGCGGGTGCTTGATTGAGGAAGTGGACCGGGAATGTGTTGTTTATTAAGGCTAGCCACAAGCTTTGGGGAAACTGGGGTATAGACTCGATATGGAGGCTACTCCACCTCAAAAAGTTGGGGTAACGACGTAACTAATGGGCCAAGCTTTGTCTTGAATGGAACGTTTAGATTGAATGCGACCTTTCGGTGGGACGACGACGGCTCCTACAGGCTCGTGTCGTTACATGGAAGAACGCTGTTTTTCCGCCGGCCCATGTAAGTTCCTGGATTAGGCTACATAGGTCTTGAGACCCTCTGCCCTCTCTGCTCAGTACTCTGCAGCATTATATGCGTCCAAATAGCTTTGGTACTGTATTAGGTCAAGTACGGAGCAGGCATATCGCCATGATCCGGGAGATTGAGCCAGGGAGATTGGGCTCACAGACAAACTCGAAGTGCCTTAGTATGACGGATGGAGTATAACCAGCAAACAAGTTATAATGTCGACTGTGCAACCAAGGATGAGCTCAGCGAGTCGAGCAGATTCGCCGGGAAACAGCATCAGTGAAAAGTGCCTGACATTTCCAACCCAGATGATTAGGTTACCAATTCTGTCATCGTTGGAATGTTTGAGGGTCATGCAGAGCTGATGAGAGGGTATCTTTCTCCGTCGTCAAGAGCAATTAAACATGGTCTCTGCGTCATTCGGAGCTTGATTCGTTAGTAGTGGGTGCGGAGGACCTTCTACATGACGTGCCCTAAGCAAGCCTGCAGATCACCATTGCAAACCCCAGCCTCCCTTCAGCTCATCATGTGCCTTGCAGCATTTCTTCCCCCTCTCACGTCACCGACGTTACACCACATAACTCCTAGAGCTCCTCATTAGGTATTTAGTGGCTCGTTATGGGCACATCAGACGGGCAGTGTGTGTGGATCGGATGCAGTGCTCGAGCTCTACTAAATCAATATCTTAAGATCAAGAAGTTACATTGTACACGCGATGACTGCAATGAAGGAATAATGAATTCCACATGTGTCGTCAGATTAGGGAGGTAGGTGGTGTTGGAGATAATTACCACGCCTTAGTACGATCGATTGGTGCGGCTAGGTAGTGGATTTTGACGGCGCCGGCAAGGTTCCTCCAGGCTTTGTCCTCCAGTGCGGGGTAGAGCTGGGGCACTGCTGCTACCAGAGGCCAATGCCAGCAAGGCAGGGACAAAACAGACAGCCTCGACTGTTCTACCACCATTTCCCTTGAGGTCTCCCCCAGGTTCCCCACCTCCTAAATGAGCTTTCTTAGACCAGGAATTACCGCTCGACCTCGCATGACGAGGCCTGGCTTACTACGCAGTTACCTTATGTAACGGAAGATTTTATCCTTATTTCCAATCCCATTTTTCAGGCGGTTGGACCGTCGCTGCTGAATTTACCCAGGGTGTTGAGGAGCGCGTGGTACGCTTCATATCAATTGACCTGGGTACACAATCTCAGCATCACTATGGGATTTACGTAGATATGTACGAAGTGTCCGCCAGAACCAGCATGCAGGCTGGCATGGACACGCAAGCAGAGGAGACGGGACCGCCTTACTTCCGTATATACACACGACGGGTTATATACGGCCGGTGATTTCGCCGAGACGAATCCAGGGTCCCCGGTCCCGTTCCTGTAAGAGAAACAGAACGCGCCGGCGGTCAGTTGACTGACTGTGCAGACCACTTGCTGTTCACCTATGACGTCTTGTTCTGGCCTCCGGCTCTCGGTAACGCAAGACCGTGATTGCTGACTTCCCATCAAAATGCGTTTCGGGCTAAATGGAGACAACGACAACAACGTTAGAGGCGTGCCAGGGATGGAGTGCTTCTTCCACTCTACCAGGCATATACACTTCTGTACTCGCATAGGTAGGTACAGGTATAATGTGGGAATGGAACACGTGTATAAATACAGCTCCGATGGATTGCAGTCGGCCGACGACACTTAAGAGCGGGTTTGAGAGTCCCAGCGGCACCGGTTAGTAAATAATTATTAGGCCCATACGAAGCCGAACGATGCCAGACATCGCTACCTAGTCGCGAACAAACCGTCAAGTTTCTCGGCGTAGGTACAAACTGCCTGTTCAAGTTTGTCCCGACGCTCCGTTTCACAGCGCTCATTTAGACGCCCGGTGAAATATTTCAGTGCGTAGGGAGCAATGCGAAATCCTACCCAGCTCGTATGAAGCTCGTGGGCGCCGTTTCATTTTTTGTGTTACTTCAAGATACGCGCATTCTACAGTATACTAATTTCATCCTTACATATGGCAACCCTAGACGATAAAGTTGCAAGGGTGAAAGTCGTCCTTCCTGCGAATATCCGAACGCTATAGGATCGTTTAGAAACATAGTATTGAATGCTAAAACGAGACCCGCACTCCCTCGTTTGCGACTCTAGCATATACACACAACGACCCCTCTTCTCCATGCTAGGTGTCGCTGATGCATGCTCTCAATAGACCGCCTGCTCGCACATATCCTCCGCCTCCTCTCTCCTCTTGACGGCACTTTCATTCATACGTCGACCAGGTTCTCCTCCCGGGGCTGCTCACCGTCCGTGTCCTTGACCCCCTTATCGTTTCTGTCCTTGCTCTTACCCTTGCGGTCGCCGGAGGACCTCTGGTAGTACTCCTGGAGGATCTTTGCCGGAATACGGTTGAGCAGTTCCTTGGGAAAGATGCGGAGCAAGCCCCACGCGATGTCGAGCGAGTCGAAGATGCTCCGCGACTCGTATGCGCCCTGTGCAACGAACTGCTGCTCGAACTTCTCCAGGAACTCGAGAGACAGCTTGTCCTCGGCCGACAGGGCTTCCTCACCGACGACAGCCTTCATGGCGGCCGCGTCACGACCGATGGCGTACTTGGCGTAGAGCTGGTTGGATACATCACCGTGATCCTTGCGCGTCATGCCCTCGCCGATGGCAGACTTCATGAGACGGGAAAGAGACGGCAGCACGTTGATTGGCGGGTAGATACCGCGGTTGTACAACATACGGTCCACGAAGATTTGACCCTCCGTGATGTAACCCGTCAAGTCGGGAATAGGATGCGTAATGTCATCGTTCGGCATAGTCAGAATAGGGATCTGAGTAATAGAACCATTTCGCCCGGAAACGCGGCCGGCTCTCTCATAGATGGTAGACAAATCTGTGTACATGTAACCAGGGTAACCACGACGACCGGGCACTTCTTCTCGAGCAGCCGAGACCTCTCGAAGAGCATCGCAGTAGGCCGATAGATCGGTAAGAATGACCAGGACGTGCTTCTCGAGCTGGTAGGCGTAGTATTCGGCGGTAGTAAGAGCAAGACGAGGTGTAATAATACGCTCGATCCTATTCATCGTCAGCGGGGGGCCACAAATCCAGTAGAGTAGACAAGGACATACGTAGGGTCGTTCGCGAGGTTAAGGAAGAGAGTAGTACGTTCCAGACTACCGTTTTCTTCGAAGTCGCGCGTGAAGAATCGGGCGGTTTCCAAGTTAACGCCCATGGCGGCAAACACGATGGAGAAGTTATCATCGTGGTCGTCGTGTACGCCCTTGTTTGTAGCACCCTTTTGCTTGACCAAGCTAGCCTGTCGACAGATCTGTGCGGCGATTTCGTTATGCGATAAACCGGCGGCGGAGAAGATGGGGATCTTTTGGCCACGGGCGATGGAGTTCATCGTGTCGATTGTGGAGATACCGGTCGAGATCATCTCTTCGGGATATTCCTAACAGATAATGAGTTATGGCTAGATCCAGCTGGCAAGGCGAGAATCAAGCACGTACTCTTGAGAAGGGGTTGATGGGACTGCCGTTGATGTCGAGATAGTCTTCAGCAAGGACCTTGGGCCCCTTATCGATGGCTCGCCCGGATCCATCGAAGATACGCCCCAGCATATCCTCCGACACACCAAGCTTCAAGCTCTCGCCCGTGAACTCGACCTTCGTCTTCTTGACATCGATACCGGATGTGCCCTCGAAGACCTGGACGACGGCTCGGTTGCCTGCGGAGAAGGGCGGAGTATATCGTCAGTTACTCAATGTTCTGTTTTGGCGACCCCTCTTGCGGGGGTTTCGAAGATAGGAAGCTTTTCGCCCACCTCGAGCTTCGAGAACCTGGCCTGCTCTCTCAGTGCCATCAGGGAGAGTCAAGGTGACAATTTCGTTGTACCGAGGGAACTTGACATTATCCAAGATGACTAGCGGTCCGTTGACACCCCCGATGGTGTTGTACCGGATTCGGGGTACGATGGAATACGACGAGGACTCGCGTGGGTCCATCGTGGTCGCTATACGCTGGTCGATAGAGAGGATACTAACTCGGGGGCTGAAGGACTACCTAGCCAGCTGCGCGTACGGGTCTGAGTGTCGGGATGTGACACTCTAGCTAGGATAGGATGAGTAGAGATATGTGGTGATGTTAGTAACTTGTCGATTGCCTTGTAAGCTCCAGCCACATGCACCCTGACGTTAGTGTCGGCGACATTGAGGCCCTGCCAACTGGTGCAGCTTCAGCACAGACGGTTATGCCAAGTGCCATCGGCGTGCAACAGCTGCCACCAGAGAACCTGCCTTCATAGTCCCTGTATGTACCTAATTTACCGAATCCCGAACTTCGTCATCGCTTTTTGTATACAGAATAGCGACACCCGACAAAATCGAACAGGTTCAACTTTGATTAGGATCCCGGGCAAAAGCAGACGTATCCTCGGCTATCCGCTCCCGGACCTGGCAGCGGTGCGGATATTGCTCTACCCGCATTACACACTCGCTGCATGGCCATGTACGATCCAGTGATAGTCTCACTGTTGGGGGGTTATAGTATACCCTGTCTATATATTGTTCAGTCTTGCTAGCTTGAACTGCAAGCCGAGGCCGGAGATTAGATATACATATATTTTGAGGCGCCTTAGCTATAAATCGTTGCCACTTACTACGTCGAATATACTCAGAATTAAATTATATTGACAAATAATGGGCTTCACTGTTGCACGGGCTGCCATATTCTTATAACCTTGTCTGCTCGAGGTGAGAAAAGGGGCCATATCATGGCTTCACAGCTTTCATGCAACTCCCTACTACGGGCCACACGCGTCTCAAAGTCGTCCATCCTTTTCCAGGAAAGTCTTAAACCGCCGATGTAGATATTCGTCTCACCTTGCAGCATTGCTCAATTTCGCCGCCTCTCTGGACCAATCCGATGAAACCGTACGAGTCACTGGGAGTGTGGGAGACACATGGCGCAGGGAGGCGCCTTACCGACATGCCAGCCTCTCCGCTTTTACCTGTATGATCAACGAGCTGTGCTCGGCTGCTGCGGTCTGAGTACATACTGGTGATCCAGTTCGCTGCTAATCAGAGGTAATTACATGGTTGACGTAAGCGAAGTGACGTTTCTAGCCGTCTTAGAACTGTTCCTTCTAAATATATCCTCGGTAGTATTGAACACTTCACGCTATTTCCTTTTCATTCCCAACGACGTACCGACAAGCGTTGGCGTAGGAAGGGGCAAAGACGTCTTGGGAATAGAGACGTCAGTTGGGAACGAATATTGGATTGATATTGACACGTAACAAGATGGCGTAGATGAGCAACGTGCCAACAAGCACCTCTGATGCCTTGAGCAGACCCCCTATTCTCGGTGCTTATGGAAAATAGGAACGGAACCACTCCAGAGAATTCTATGACATCGTTCTTTCTATTTGCCAAAAGGAATGCGCTGGGTGAGGGCGGTCTTCCGAAGTATGGGGGCAACTACAGGTGGATGGCACCTGCCCCAACCCGTGGACACACAACGCTTTATTGCGCCTTCTTTCGTGCATGATGCCCCTACGTCTTCTGCCTGCCTAAGTACCCATCCCTACCTACCCCAGATTTCCTCTCCTCTTCTCTCCTTCATATCATGCATCCGCATCCACAATCAACCAACATAGACGAAGAGGCAGTCCTTACATCTCTGAGCGAATTCTATCCCTCATCACGCCACACACCAGCAGTCCAAGTCATAACCCAAATCTGGCCAAGCAAAATGTCATCTCACACCCAATTCCCCTTCACCAAGCTCCCGAAAGAGCTGTGGCTTTGCGTTTGGGAGCACTTCGAGAATGGATCCGGGCGTCGTCTTGTCCCTCTGGACGACATCACTCTCCGCGTCCGCCCTACTTTCAACCTGATCTCTCCACTCTTCTCGACCCCCAGTGAGAGTCGTGCAGTCGCAAAATCAATGTATCCCGTTCGCCTGTCCGTCTTCAGAGAGGATATTCTGGTGGATATTACTGGCGAAGTATATGAGAATGAGTACGACACCCGTAAGGACCTAGAGTGGAGAGCCACTGAGAGGAACGAGAACTCCTGCTATGGGGCTCTCTACATCGACCCTAAATCCGACATCTTTGTTCTTGGCATCGAGCGGTGGGTGTTTGAGGACTACTATGAACACGGAGTCTGCGACGAGAGCCTCTTGATTTACGCGGCCGGATTGATAGATGGTTGGGAGGATGCCTTCTTATTCACTCGCTTTTCCTGTTTCACACAATCCTTTGGCACACACCTATTGGGAGGCTTCGAGAACGTTATGGAGATTGGAGACGATGTCTGGTACAGCTCCCCAAACACGGCTTCCTGCTGTCATCCATGGGGCCCCTGGGATCCCTATACAATAGGAAAGCTAGGTGAACATCCGCTGGATGTCCACGGCGGTCCTGCCGAGGTTGTCAAACATGGGGGACTATCCTATAAGATATCTCCCCGACATCAAGTCGAGGAGGAGTAGCCTTAGGTTTTGATCGATCTGTGGGGCGACGCCATCCGCTGGAATCGCTTTAGCCATGGTGATTACGTGGCTTGAGAAAGGAACTGCCTAGGACAACTTTCATCACAGATTAACACTACTTCCACGCAGTGCGCATAGAGCTCATAAGAAAGGCACCTCACATATAAAACCATAGTGCCTGTGCACTAAACAGCAGTCGCATCTTCACTAAATGAATCGATTTCTCTACGGGGCTTGCATCTCTTCTACGCCTTGGGGGGCCCGCCCGTATCTACTTCCACTTTGATTGGCCCCGTTGACTAGGTCTCACCTAGCATAACTAACCCTCCCGTATTCCACGTAGCTAATGGACACCAAAAGACAAAGCAGTTGAACGACTGGAGGCTAAAACCCGCTCCAAAAGTCCTAGGGGGTGACGGCCAACTATAAAAGTCTTAGAAATTCTGAAGCAGCCCAAAGTTCCTCTCGTCAGCATAGCATGACTTCTTTTTCCTTTGCACGCAGAAATCATCGATGTTTGTTAAAACGTCGGTGGCAGTATCATTCTGGCCTAAGCTTTCAGAAGCAGTCGTCGTTTGCATAGGGGTTAGGGAATGGTACAGGCTCGAAGAGCAGCGAGTGCAAGAGCCACTCGATGTGAATTTCCGTCTCCCGCCAATAGACAGCGCCAGTGTCGTACTGGTGGCGTCTCTCGAACCAATATTCCGCGTCCCTTGACCGGACTTTGTCCCGGACGTAGTCGAAAAGCCCGACAAGATCCGGACGGTCTTCCTCGTCAACGGCCATGCACTCGCAGATCTTATCTCGCAGATCGGGGTCCAGATACGGGAACGGGTTCTTCCCCTCGTCGTCGGGTAGGATGGCCGACGCGTCGGTGTCGTAGTAGTATTCCTCCTCGCCAGATATCCTCGAGTAGGCTCGGCTGGAGCCATCAGGGGATGTTGGATAAGTCTCCAGAAGGATGGTATTTATCATGATCTGTATATCGCCTTTTAGCTCGTAGCCAAGGCCGTCGCGAGACAGAACAACCTACCTGTCCGATGTCCCGCAGATTCGTTGGCACGCCGTTCATGTCCAAGGCACTATCTCTATCAGCTCATCATGTCTTCCACTTAATCCGATGGCTGCAGATTCCGAGCAATAACAACACACCCTGAATGAGTACGCAAGCGCTTGTCTAAGCCAAAGTCTATGACCTTCAGGATGGGTGCCATAGTATGTTCCATCTCGGTAGGAATGAAATTCCCCAACATAACTATTCGCTATAAGTATTTCTCTTTCTGGAGTGTGCATTGCGACTGACCGTTTTCGATGCTTAGGTCCGTATGCGTAAAGTTCCCGGGCTCTTCGTTACGCCTAGGTTCTTCCAACACAGGCTCGCCGTCGGGATTATCAAGTTGGTTTGGCCAGGCCATGCCGACGCAGGCACGTACAACTACGTGGAGAGACGGTCAGCGGTGAAACGAACGAGAAACCGTTATTAGAAACCCATTCGAAGACTTATGCACGACCTACGGCAGAAGAAGAACCGCCAGAGCACGCGGTTCGGAATCGAGCCACAGAGCATGAGGTCCAGGTCACGGGCCTTCTCGGCCTTGTCGATGAAGTCCGACAGCACCCCGTTCTCTATGAACTCCATGATCATGAACGGCTTCGGATACGCTGTGGTGGGCTGGCCGGAGGAGGCCGACCTTCCGCTCAGTATCGCGCCCAGGGACCCGGATCCCTCGCTCCTGGAACTCTCCTCGCCGCTGCTCAGGGTCGTGTCGCTAAAGGCCCCAACCAGGTCGAGTGGCACGGCCCTCTGGAGCGGGTTGTTCGATATCGTCCTCGTCTGCACGATGTGCTTCCCACCTTGGATTTGCTGGATAGGTTTTAGACTGGGATTCCGCGGAGGACTGGACTGGCCTGGGACGACAGCTTGCTTTAGCTTACCTTCAGCCTCTCGATCTCGACTAGCAGCGCGGCGCTCTCGCCGCCTATGGCCCTTTTTATGACGAGTTTCCTCTCCTTCCCGTTCGGGAGGAACTCCTTAATGGCGGAGCACAGCCCATAGCCTCCTGAGCCCGCTGCGCCTATCCATTCGAATCTAGTGGGTTCCTGGTCAAAGTAGACCCTTATCTGTTCTCGCTGCCTGGCGTATTGGTCCGAATTCATATTCAACGAGCAGCATTCTCAAATCGCTTCAAAGAAAGGCACACTAAGGCGAGCATAGAGAAAGTCACATTTTCCGCCTGGAATCGAAGCACACAGCCATTGTTCAACGATGGAATTGCTTGGAGCCTTTGTGCAGGATTAACTCATTGGCACACAAAGCGCTTTTTGCGTAACAATTTCCGAAGAGGTCCCATTTCCGGCGTAAAAGAATGATACCTAGCTCCTAGTTTAAACAGAGCCGGCTGCATGAAGGAACTTAACAACCCATTGCGGGTCACACTATACCAGACACGCACAGCTCGACTTGCCTGCAATGGCCACATTTTCTTTCTATACAGTAACAGTGGAATCCCTTAATGCGACTTTAGAATGCTCTGGATTCGCCCGGCTTCTGCGACGATAGGGGAACCTTGTGTTGCATGGGTAATGCAAGAAAATAGGGGTGAACTCGTATATGTAATAACTAGGTAGCTTACGTAAAGGCGGAGTATGCATTTTTCGAAGAAGCCAGGATATATATATATACGGAGTGAACACGTGACATTCCCGATGACTTCATATTCCCGGCTCTTAAGCCGACCAATGCCGGCTAAAACCCGCCGCCTCGCAACTGTTCACCCCCAGTGACGGCAACGAACTGCATAACAGTGCATGCAAACACCCGGCATTGACCTCTGGGGGTCGTTACCAGCATTATCTAGACCATACTCGCGCGCGATCGCGATGAATCTAAAATGGCTTCTTTACGCCCAATGATCCGCTCGGCTCGCTGGCGAGCATGCCCCGCAGCTGCAGCTTCTCCCCTCAGACGTTTCGCGACGGCGTCGGATGTTAGAAACCCCACGGCCGCGGCTTCGCAACGACGCCCCGATAACCATGTGAGAATCGTGGAAGTCGGGCCGCGCGACGGCCTGCAGAACGAGAAGATATCCATCCCTCTGTCCACCAAGATCGAGTTGATCGAGAGACTGGCTAAGACGGGCGTCTCCTTTATCGAGGGGGGTTCTTTCGTGTCACCGAAATGGGTACCGCAAGTATGTCTAGTCACGAATTTGAATAAACGGACGGATCCCTATGGCGCTGTTCTGGACTCTGACTAACGGTCTTTCCCTGGGATAGATGGACAACTCGAGCGAGATCCTTGAGCACATCCTCACGCACAAGATATCGTCCCCCCTGCCCGTCACCTACTCCTTCCTCGCGCCGAACGCGAAAGGCGCGGCGAACGCCACGGCTCTGCTGGAGAAGCACCCGGGCTCCTACCTGACGCAGGCCGAATCGCTCTCGGGGCCGTCGTCGTCATCATCATCGGAGGACGCCAGCAGCGGGGGGAAGCCGGCGCTGGAGCTGGCCGTCTTCGCGGCGGCGACGGAGAGCTTCTCGCGGCGGAACCTGAACTGCGACATCGCGACGTCGCTCGAGTGGTTCCGCGAGGTGATCCAGGGCGCGAAGCGGGCGGGGATCCGCGCGCGCGCCTACATCTCGGTCGTGCTGGGGTGCCCGTTCGAGGGCTACGACGTCGACCCGCACCGCGTCGCCGAGATCGCCACGTCGCTGCTCGAGATGGGCGCCGACGAGATCTCGCTGGGCGACACCACGGGCATGGGCACGGCGCCGCGCACCCAGGAGCTGCTGCGCTGCGTGGCCGCCGCCGGCGTCCGCACCGAGGACGTCGCCATGCACTTCCACGACACGTACGGCCAGGCGCTCGTGAACACGGCCGTCGCCCTCGAGCGCGGCGTCCGCACCTTCGACAGCGCCGTCGGCGGCCTCGGCGGCTGCCCCTACAGCCCCGGCGCCACCGGCAACGTGGCCACGGAGAACATGGTGTACTTCATGGAGACCCTGGGAATGGACACGGGCATCGACCTCGACGCCATGGCGGATATCGGTTGCTGGATCACCGGCGAGCTGGGCAAGCCGCACGATTCCGCTGTCGGGAAGGCGGTGCTGGGCGCTCGGAAGCGTGCGGAAGCTACTTCGCCCTGAGTAAAGGACGGTCGCGTTTTATATACCCGGTTAAGACTTAACTAAGCAAATACAGTCAGCGAGACGGTTATACCACTAGGGGGTTTTTTTTTTCGCGGTATACATGGCGTTGTCTGTTCTCAGCATATAATAGGTCATGTATGTACGTGGATCTTGTCAGTTTCATTCAGCGGTCCCAGGCGAGAAAACCAAGTACTCCGTACACCACACGCCATATCATATGCTCCCAATGTTCTATCTCTGTAGGTAAGTTATCAATGCTATACTATCGACATCAGCCCAATCGTCATCTCGTCATATGTATGTAGACATGCGCCCATCCGCGCAAGCAACAGCTCGCATTCCCGGCCGTACAAGTAGCCGAATTAACAACCTGCCTGCCCCAACCCACTACGCAGCACCGGCCCGGGCCCTGCCAACACACTCCATTGGGACACGGCACAGCCACAGCAGGATAAGGTACGCGACGGATCATCCCCCGAACATCCTGCGGGACGTATTCGCCTGCTAACCGAACCTGATCCCGGCGCTCGGATCCCAGGTGCCACCGCTAGGACCGCTTCTAGCGGCAGTGGGGGTCTGCTTATTGACTCCGCCGGGAACGCCGGGACTCGGGGTCGCGCCGCCCATCGTCTGCTGTCCGTTGGCGCCACCAACACCGCCGCTGGGCGGGGCCGCGAACCGGATGCCCATCTCCGGGTTCCACATAGTCTGCATGGGGTTAGCGCGGGGCTGCTGCGGCTGCGGCTGGGCCACGGCCTCCCCGGCCCACGACTGGATTTGCGCCTGGAGGGCCTGCTGATGCTGTTGCAACAGCGGTGGTGCCGCCGGCGGCTGGGTCGTCTGCGCGGAGGTTTGTGTCGGCTGTTGCTGATAACTGTCGCCGCCGCCGAAATAGCTGTTCTGCGTTGGCACTGGCGGCTGTTGCGGCTGCGGCTGGTATCCTACGGCCTCACGAGGAGACTGCATGTGCGCGCCCCCGCCCATCTGGAACTGAGGCAGGGGCTGAGAGTGTTGCTGCTGCTGCGGTTGGGTCTGCGGCTGTTGCGGAGCAGCCAGGCTGAGATTCCTGAGGGGCGGCATGGAGAGCTCGTCCTCCAGGGCGCGGGCCTCGCGGCGGCGCGCAGCGGCGAAGGAGCGCGCGTTGTCGCGGAAGCCGCCAACGATGCGGCTGAGGTCATTATAGAACTTGCGCCCGACCTCGACATTGCTAACGAGCTCCTTGTACTTGAGGTAGGCGTTCTCGAGGCGTTGCAGCGCCTGTTCGCGCTCCCGGTTGCCCCCGCCCGCCGCCCGCTTCTGCCCTTCGAACTCGCGGTGTGCCCGCGCCAGCTCGGTTGCCAGTCGCTCCTGCTCCTGCGCCTCCTTGTGTACGAGCTCGAGCTCCGGCTCGTACAGGCTGTCGAGCCGCTTCTCGAAGAAGGCCTCGAAATGCGCTGGCACGAGGGCCGTGCCTACCGTGTTGCTGCGCTCCAGGCGCGCCGCCTCGGCGCGTATGTCGGAGTTGATGTCATCACTGCGGGCCTTCTCCCGGAGGGTATCCGCCTTCCGGCGCCGGCGGCTCTCGAGACGTGTGACATCGTGGTAAGCGCTTCTCAGCCGATTGATAGTCGGCTTGAGGGTCTCGGGGATCTCTATGCGCCGCGAAGATGGCACGAAATCCATGATGCCCCTATCGGGACCGGCAAGGACGGCAAGCATCGGTTCGATGCCGTAGAACTTTTCACGAACAACCCCGTCGCTACTGGCGCTGTTCGCAAACCAGCCTTCCGCCTCGGCGACCTGGTTCCAGAGCTTCGCCCCTTGGGTGGGCTCGGCTCGGCTTTCTGGGCGCGTCCACCGATCTGTCCCGAATTTCTTCCGAAGCCGCATATCTTCTTCCTCTTCTGCTTGGAGAAGCTCCTTGCCCTCTTCAAAAACGGCAATGTCGGCGGCGCGTAGCTTGTCGATATCGGCGAAACACCTTTGTAGCTTGTGTATGGCATCCGCTTGACGGATCTCTTCCGCGTGCTGTACGAGGGTGCCTGGGAGTCCCAATGGCTTCTCAAAAGCCTGTATTGACCCCGGTAGGCTGAGGGACGAGAGAATCTCGTGTATCCTCTCGTTCAGACTCTCAAGCTCTCCAATAATGTTCTGATTGACAAGGCGGTCTCTCCTTTCTTCGTAGATAGACACGGCAATATGGACAGAGTAAGGAACTAGCTTCGTAAAGAGAGCAGAGCCAAATTCGCCTTTCTCCCCGAGGTAGTCGAGCGGTTTTGCGACTTGGGCTGGTACCCGTGGAGATGCCATAATAGCCCGGTCGAGTATCTTCAGCTCAGCTTTGGACGGTTCGGGGTCTGTGTTTGTCAGCTCTACTTACTCTTCACAAGTCATCCAGCAAGAGGGATTTCCACATACTGAGGTAGATCCTGTCATTATCCCACTCTGCTCGCTTGAGATCTTCTTCAACTTTCCGTTTCAGCTCATTTAAATCAGCCACTACGGCCTTGTTCAGATATCCACCCCTGTTCTCCTTGAGTCCTTCGTTGACGCACGAGACGGCGTCGCGTAATCGCGCAACTTCTTCGCCGTACTTGCGCTTCTCTAAGCAGTCGCACGCAGCTCTGTACTGAGCCGCAGCGGCGAAGTGGTGATGCTTCGCGCTCATATGATGTATCCAGCCACCACTGATGGCCTGAGACCGCATCGCCGCCTCGCCGGCCAGGTTGTAGAAGTCTGAGACCTTGGCAGCCAGTTTGGCGATTGAGGCGTCCTTGTAGCCATCCATAACGGCCTTGTGCCAATAACACTCCTGACCCTGCGCCAACTGGAGTTGTATTAGGGACTCGAGGCTCTGCTCGTCCATGTCCTCGGGCGGCGTGGTCCGTAGCTCGGGTATCACTTGGTCTTTCAGGTGTCGTAGGACACCTGCTGCCTGGCTGAAGTAACTAGCCGCCGTCTTCAGGCCGTCGGTGTCGCTGCGGTTGCTGGCGATGGCCAACTGCGAGTATAAAACGGCGAGATTAAAGAGGATATTCGCAAGCTCGAACTGCAGATTGTTGTGTACGATTGGTCGTTCGGTGTTGTAGCCCAGCGAGGGATACCAGGTGAAGTCGGCGCCGATCTGTCACGAGCACGAACAACCGTCAGTTCTTCAAATGACAAACACAGGATCTCTTCTTTATTTTAAGAATAGGTGAGAGCATCACGCACATCGATAGGAAACTTCCCACTCATCCACACCAGATGCGCGGCATATGCCTGCAGCTCCCTGATACCACTCGGATGTGCCTCCCGTACGTTGACGGCGTTGCGCCTCAGGTCATCGATGGCCTCCAAATCATGATGGAACATATCCGGGTGCTGGTCATACTTGGCCGAAATGTATTTTCGCACGGCTGACGATAGCGACAGTTGGGTTCCCTTGCGGAAAGGCACCGCGAGGATGTGAGTTGCCATGGCGGGGTAAGCGATAGGATGGATATTGCGCGTTCAGAGGTTCGGTTCGCCGTAGTAGAGATTCAAGGGCTGTGATTAACGTGTCTGGCGTCTTCCAGTGCCAACGTCTGGTCTATTCATGTCTCGGCGTACATGTTGAGCTGCTTGCTTTGCCGCTCTATAGAGTTAGGAAACTAAGGAGTCGCAAAGTAAATAAAGTACTTTAACCCTACACAGGCCAATGACTTCATCTCCCAACCAGTAGTTCCTTTTATTACAGCGATTTTCCTAGATTATGCATAAACTACATAGTGAAATAACCCCTATAAATGCATCCAAATCTCCTGTCAGCAATTTTTTATTCCAATTGGCCGTTTAACGGCATACTACATGCAAGCAGGAACAATATGCTCTCGATAGGGGTGGTAATTTCTATTGGACGTCCTCTATATATACTCAAAATCAGTATCCTCGTAGTTAGGTACCAGTATTTCTTAGCTTTCCCCATGATAATGGACATATAATGGGATACCTTCGGGAAGTATTTTTGCCATGCTCGCCATTGTCCATTACTAATACTTTGGTACACCTCTATGTATTCGCATCGGAAACTCAGAGAATTCATTTATGCGAAATCCAAGAAATCACAGTACTACGTAACAGTATGTAGGTAGCCTTGTACTCCCTCTCTATAGTGGGGTATGCATAGGCGCAATTATGCTGGAGGTGTTGTCCGCCCATTACCTAAGCAGACTTATGCCCATGTCGTAACCTACTAGAGCTAAAGTCTACGAAGGAAGTGGACGAAGGCTATCATGGCGGTTTTCCCCCTTAGGACCTGGCTTTTTAAATAGGAGAGTTACTTAATAGGCAATATACGGTCCGTACGAGACCTAGCAATGCCCTAAAGCCCTCGTTAACCCGACCTTATCGTCGGCCCTGTTGCCCGTCGACGACCTGGCTAACCGACAACCCGATCGACGAACTGAGTTGGAAGCCTTGGAAGCCCTGGAAGCTCTGGCCAACCTGCCCGTCAACTTAACCGTCGACCAAAAAAACTGAGCGCCCCCCCCCCCCCAAGATGGATGGGGTGCGGGGGGAGGGGAGGACGCAGCCGTCGACATAGTCGACCCTCAGCCTGGCTAACCGTCAACTTGAGAAAGAAGATAAAGAGGGGAGCACCGGAGGCGGAGCAAGCAACCCAATGTCATAGCGGTGCGCCGTACCATTTTGACTATGGAGACAGTAGATGAGGATGCCTCTTACAAATATAGTTCCAGTGACAAACAGATATAAGTATTGCAGTTCTGTAGGGAGCGTTTATCTCTGGGGAGCATATAACGTTCGGATATAACGTTCGGGTTTAAAAGCCGCAACGTTACTGTGCAGCACAGCCCTATCCTTAACTTGCGCATCGGTCCACACGCCTTCCCGGACTCTTAGGGTTGCCATTGACCTCAGCCAACATGGGGCAGAGGCGGGGGAGCCCTTGTCGAGATTCCGATATAAGAAATGCTCCATATTCGCCGACTGGTTAAATGAAATATATGCGGCCGCTTCACGTCGATGTCGATACGTGATGCATAAACCAGAGTCGCCGAAATTGCTCGGTTATATGCAATGGATGCGGCTAACCGGGAGACAAATATTGCGATGCTATTATTAGGCAATGCTGCTGTATCCTTTTTGTGAAGGTTAAGCCCCGGCCGACGCGGCCGCGGCCGCTATTTTAAGCTCTCTCTCCTGAGGACTAATTAGCCGCCATCCCTCAGGAGGACTGCTGAAGTAGCGAGATGGGTGCGCATTTGTCTAACTACGGCGGATTCGATCTGTCTACGGGAAAGTCAAGAACTCGACAAAAAGAATTCGTTCACGGAGCACCCAAATGGCTGGTTTCTAAAGACGACCAAGCAAAACACAGAGCGCGATGCCTCGGTATGAGGTGTTGTGCGTAAGCTTCAACGCCTGATCAGCCTATCGTGGTAGGAGCCAAGACGGCAGGCGAAGCTTAGCTATCTTACTCACTTAGGTAGATATGCAACCGTGACTTGCAGGATGACGTACGAACCATGCCCGGAGTAAAGGAAGCATACTCGCTCAACCGCGTAAGGTAATGATTTGTGGATAATTTTGAAGAAGAGCATGCGTCGTCTGGTTGTTCCGTATTAGAGGGCATCAATCATCTAGTATTTTGGGCAACTCCTCGGCTTCTTGTTTGCCTACCTACTCACTATGTTGGGTTGCTTGCGACGACTCGCATCGCAGCGTATAACAGCTACCTAACAAGGCTATTTCTATGTCCATCAGGGACCAGGGGGAGGTGAGCGTGGGGCGGGACGGATAAATAATAGTGGTCCCTCCGTGAGAGCCTCAATGGCATATATGGAAGGCTGAGGAAAAAGCTCGTATAATGCGGAGCATCTACAGACTTGTTTGTCTATAGTCGGAAGGAAATAGGGATAGGGGGGCCGATTAGTTCCTAAACCCTATCAAAAGCCCCGCCGCTAACTGCCCGAAGCGCGGATCTTGCCATAATTTTTGGGCCAATCCGAACAGGGCATGATCTGAGGGTGTTCCTTTCGGAGCGCGCCGGATAGGCAGTCGCGCGTATCATATCCAGTCGCTGCGCTGGGGGGTAGGGTCTGTCTGGGGTGTTGTGCACTCGAAATACAACCCCCAGGGATCTTTCTAATTAGTGCTGTACAAGCGCCGGTTTTAATATAGCTTTCCAAGGCCCTTGGATTACCAGGCTGAAGTGGAGAATATATGTATTTCTAATACAAATATGTATACAGGATACATAACTGTCAGGTAGCCAATAGGCGAAGAAGATCTAGAAGTATGGGTGATGTACGGCACTAACCGCAATAATTCCGGAATATGTACGAAGTACTCCTGCTGATATCTACCCGGGTGCCAACTAGGCTCAGGAGTAACCAGAGCGGCTACAGCGCTAACCTAGAATGGATATGCGTTCCATTATTCGCCGGTTTTGCATAAATTTAATTCGTCGTTAGAAGCCCTGTTTTCAGAACCACCGTCAAAATTGCACTTGCCACTAGCTGCTGAGGCTAGTTGGCACCCGGCAGATACGCAGATAAGATCACCCAACGGCGTTTGTGGGGTAAAGCGAAGATCGAAGATCGACCTGAGGGGTCGTTCTCGCAGGGTCGTGAGAATTTCCCGACGCTTGCGCTACAGAACTACGGGTTGTTGTGACACGTCGTAGCGGAGTTATTACTGACCCGCATTATGTATCGTATTCGATACCGCTATGGCCTTTCCCTTGAGAAATGTTACAGATAGAATCTGGACAGCCCTTGACTGGCTCCGTCAAGTGGCCAGGGTTCTTGCGCTGAGCAACCGCCTTCCGCAGTCAGTAACACGACCCGCGCATTGTTTGCTGCCTCGTTAACCGCAAGAGGCTGAGATCTTCACCATTCCTCGCATCTGACAGAGGTACTTATCAGAACTCGGTTTGCAGCGGCGCTGTTGCGGCCGTACCTAGGAGAGAAGCGAGAGAGAACCGGGCATGAGTTGGTGTTGGCGTCGTTAGCGAGTGAGACATGTGGTGTGCCTTCATGAGATCGTAGCATTCAAAGACGAAATCTACCGACTCGCGCATTGCGCGTTCATAGGAGCTCGAATAGATGAAGCCCTATAAGCTTGGATGGTAGTCATATCATAGTATCCAATCGAACGGCTCCTACTGCTAGCCGGCCTATGGCGCACGTTTGGGAGTTCACGGAGCGCAATCTATATGTTTCGATGTCGCAATCGTCGTGCAATCAGCCGCGGCTGTTTAGCAAACGGTAGATAGAATTTTGGTCAGACTTGCTATGGGCGGAGTGGAGACGGCCTGCCCACTGAAGGGTCGTTTGATAAGGTGGGAATAGTTCCCAACAAGGAAGGACGTCTGCTGGACATCATGGGGGGCCGCCATAGATTGACGTCGATCAGCTTGGCATCCATCGTGGCTAAGTTCCAGCCGCCTGTTATTGGCCGTACCGGACCTCTAACAACTGATCCGCTAATTTCGGGGCCGCTTCACGAGACCTAACCCTCCAGAGACCACTCCACAAGCAGCCTTCAAGGCCGCCAGCACAGTTCACAGGACCGAGGCATATGCGAACACAGCGGGCTCTAGCAGAGGCCGCTGGCCAATACGAGTCCTGACATGATAGATGACCGTGAAAAGGGGTGGTTCACCTGGACGAATAGATAAGTTTATCCGAAGGAAGCAGGACGATAACCCCATGGCCTGAGGATACACTGAGATCGGCATTTAAGATGCAGGTAGTTATAGGTCCAGGCTAACCGATTAGGGAGAGCTCCCGTAACGTCTCAAACCTATGCGAAGTAGTCCCCTATTCTTCTCGGAGCTCCAACATCACGGCTGCTCATTGCCTCGTATATCCCTACTTATGCCAGTTTCGCGCCTGCCGAATAGGGGATATGCGAGTGATTGGTGATCGGCGAACCGCTAGAGCCGGTAAGGTGAGCCTCGTGCCAAGGTTCCAACATGGTTTACATACGGCGTGCTCGAGGAGCGGCCGCAGGAGATAAATAGGCCATGATACCTCTACCGTCGGATAGAGTTTCTTTTTCACTCCATCCCATCTCATTCCATCATCAGTCAGTCAAGAGGTCCATCTCTTCTAAGTCAGCAGCCTCCCGTCCGGTCAGTCCAGTAACTGTCATCACTCTTTAACGTACCTTCAAAATGCGTTCCGCAACTCTCCTCGCTCTTTTGCCTCTGGCCATGGCGGCCCCTGGGGGTGTCAAGCGTGACAGCCCGGCTCCCCTGGTCAAGCCCCGCGGCGCCGAGCTCGTCGAGGGCAAGTACATCGTCAAGATGAAGAACACCGTCAGCACCGCTTCGGTCGACAGCGCCATCGCCTCCGTCGCGGCTGATGCCGACTACGTCTACAAGAACGGAAAGTTCCAGGGTTTCGCTTCCAGCTTGACCGATGCCGAGGTCGAGGCTCTGCAGAACGACCCCAACGTAAGTCTGCTCCGCGTTGGGATTCCGGGCCCGAAGACGGAGCTGATTCCGATTAATGGTCACTAGGTCGAGTTCATTGAGCACGATGCTATTGTCAAGGCGTTCGCGACTCAGGAGAATGCCACGTGGGGCATCGCCCGTCTGTCTAGCACCACGCCCGGCAGCACCACCTACACTTACGACGACAGTGCCGGCGAGGGCACCTGCGCCTACGTCGTCGACACTGGTATCGACGTCGACCACCCCGAGTTCGAGGGCCGTGCCGAGTGGCTCGAGAACTTTGCCGACCAGCGCAACGCTGACGGCCAGGGTCACGGCACCCACGTCGCCGGTACCATCGGCTCGGCCACCTACGGTGTCGCCAAGAAGACCAAGCTCTTCGCCATCAAGGTCCTCAACGATAACGGAGAAGGCACCACCTCCGGTGTCGTCGCCGGTATGGACTTCGTCGTCTCCAACGCCGGGAGCCAAACCTGTCCCAACGGCGTCGTCGTCAACATGTCGCTCGGTGGCGGCTTCTCTATGTCCATCAACTCGGCGGCCGCCTCTATCGTCGACGCTGGACACTTCCTGGCCGTCGCTGCCGGCAACGATGGGGCCGACGCTGGCGGGTTTTCTCCCGCCTCCGAGGAATCTGCCTGCACGGTCGGTGCCACCGCCGAGGACGACAGCCTCGCCTCCTACTCTAACACCGGCTCCCTCGTTGATATCCTCGCCCCCGGCAGCGACATCACCTCCACCTGGCCCGGTGGTGACACTAACACCATCTCTGGTACTTCCATGGCCAGCCCCCATATTGCCGGTCTTGCTGCCTACCTCCTGGGCCTGGGTGGTGTCCCCACTGAGCCCACCCAGCTCTGCGCCTACATTGCCGAGAGTGCTCTGACCGACGTCATCTCCGGCGTCCCCCGTGACACCGTCAACGCCCTTGCCAACAACGGTGCGGCTTAAATTCGGATGGCTTCTGACTGACGGGCGACTGATGGCCTGTGGGAGTACATTTGTCAGGGGTTCTTGGACCTGTTAACTGGCGTCCCGGCGGATGATGAGGGATTTGCGGGTGGAGTGAATTCCGTCGCTGATAGCATCGGTCGATGATTGCACGACTGGCAACTTTAAGATACCACGATAGAGATGATAACAATAACGAAGAAAGCTTTGATACCAAATATTTTGATCCGGTGCTTGTGTGGCTTGTGAAGCTGAATGAAGTTGTCGGTTTGAGCTCCGGAATGCCAGGTGAATATGTGTCTTATCACACATACGAATCGGGAAGAGTATTTCGATCAGACGACAGGCAATACGTTACGAGCAGCTGCCGAACGAGAGACGCGGGTCGTACGAACTTTTCTATTGCCCCATAGCAAGTCTCTAGTCACTCCGAAACTGAATCAATTTATACGTCATGACATTGCTACGAGCGGTGCTTAAACTGTCGCTTAGGCTGGCCTATGGTTACATCGATCTCCGTTCCGTACATATACGGACGATTCGCGGGGGACGGCGGCTGGAATTTCTTTTGGCGCGCATGGCCGCGGACCCAGCTTCCATCCGGTGGCTAGACGACTCGCTAAGTTGCTGGCCCTAGGGGGGCCCGAGGCATGCTACGGTATATTCGGGCCGATATTTCATGCCCGCTCAACTCGCCCAGGAGTTGGAAAACGACACCCCAAAAAGTGACGGATCAGGTCCGGTGGGGAGGGCCGACTCTTGAGATGTCCAAGGAAGGGGGCTTGAGAAGGGTTCCGTCGGTCGGCCGCACGAGGGCTTTGTGTGCCCAAGGGGCCAGGGAACGAGACGGTGGGCTCGCGGGGGGTAGATATACGCTACTATTGATGCCGAACCGGAGGCGCCTATGGGAACGGGGCGTACAGGGCGTAATTGAGGTCCAAGAGGAGTATGGTCGGTATTTCTGGTGTGTTCAATGCGCCATTGCGTACGAGCTATTAGGGGCAACGGATAGTTTATACTAGCTTAACATGTTGAGGGTTTACCGGCGTTGAATATTAAAGTTTAATGTAACTACTACATCAAGCTGCGTAGGAGGGTCGAATAGTCTCCGCGGATGTTAACAACATGCGCGGGTAACGGTGATAAAGTAAATAGAAAAAAAAAAAAAAAAAAAAAAAAAAAAAAGAGCCGTTGAATCTAGAAACACTCATATCCCGCTCTGGCGAGCGCAAACATCCTAATCACAAGGCTTCATTGCTCAGGTGGGCTCAGTTAGGCTCAGTTTAAACTGATTCCAGTTATAGATGACGACCTAACTATGCTATGGCTAGCCTATGAACGACAGAACACCGCCTTATTTCGAGGTCGATCTCGTATTTGCTGCATTGTGTCCTCCTCAACCCCGGCAACATATAGGGGCAGGAATTAATCCGTCCTGCCCGCGTCGAGGCCGCGAGTGACCCCTTTCTACGAAGAGATCACCACGCCGGCCCGTGTAAGAAAGAAAGATAGATAGATAGCAACGCGTTGCAATCCAAGAAGTCGAAACCAGCCTCCTCCCCAGCGAACCCGGACAAGGCGGGCAGGCTAGACGTCGGGGGCGGCAGCGGACTGCCCGTAGATGACCACGCCCTTGCCGAGCCTGCGCTTGCCGGCCTTCCAGAGCTCGACGAGGGAGACGTAGACGACGACGCAGGCGGCGACAACGCCCCACTCCCAGGTGATGGCGTCGTGCTTGAAGACGAGGATGTCAACCTTGGGCAGGTAGACGACGGGGAAGGTAATGAGGAAGCCGGCAACGACGGCGCCGAAGAGGAAGCGGTTGTGCCAGACGGTGCGGCACACCGACAGCGGGCCGCCCCACATCTCCGGGTACATGTTGAACAGCGACCGCGTGAAGTGCTTGACCTCCCAGGCCGTCGCCAGCAGCAAGAAGCTGAGCGTGGCGTACGTCGTGGCGCGCGCGCGGAACACGACGTCGCACGACGGGTTCCACCCGTCGTTGCACTCGAGCCCCAGCCGGAACGGGTCCGGCGTTGGCGTGTACACGACCGAGACGAACGCCGCAATGCACAGCGCGCCCATGAACGATCCGTAGGCCATCTTGTCGATGATGATTTCCTTGGTGAAGACGCCGACGCGAAGATCGTGCGGCGGCCGGAGCATGATGTCGGGCTGCGCATCCTCGAGGCCGAGACCCAGGGCCAGGAAAGACGAAGTGATGAGGTTGGCCCACAGGATTTCGATCGGCGACAAGGGGAAGACCGATTTGTTGCTCGCGTCCTTGAATGCGAGACCGATAAGGAGCAGGAGGACTTGGGCGATGTTCGAGACTAATAGATGTAGAAGGAACTGCGCGCGCATGTGAGGAATGATTAATCTGGGGCCAGGGATATGTGATGGACGACGGAACTCACCTTCTGGATGTTGTCAAACAGGCGTCGGCCTTCTTCGACGGCGGTCACGATAGAGGCGAAGTTATCGTCGGTCAGGACCATGTCCGCGGCTTCCTTAGCCACATCACTGCCGTTGAGACCCATCGCAATACCGACGTCCGATTTCTTCAGCGCGGGCGAATCGTTCACACCGTCGCCCGTCATAACACAGAAAGCCCCGCGGCGGTGCATGGCCTCGACCATGCGGACCTTCGTCGAAGGACTGCAACGCGCAAGGACCAACGGGAGCTTATCCAAGGCGTCGATTTGCGCGTCCGTCATCGCATCGAAGGTCGCGGCGGGCATGGTGGCATGCTCGGCCTCGGCGGCGGTGAGGTCGCTACCGAGGATCCCGACCTCCTGGGCAATAGCGGTAGCGGTCTTAATATGATCGCCGGTGAGCATGTGGACAGAGATGCCTGCAATTTTGCACTTCTTGACGGCGTCGGCCGTCTCGAGACGAGGCGGATCATATAGACCAGCGAGACCTAGAGGAATCAGGTTGCACTCGGCAGCCTCACGCGACTCCTTAAGATAATCGTCGACCTCGACGGTCTTGTGCGCGATGCAGAGGACACGGAGACCCTCGGCAGCCAGAGACTCGGCCTTCGCAGTGAACTCGGCCTTGACCTCGTTGGAGGCGTCCAACAACGGCAGGAGAGCCTCGAGGGCGCCCTTGGTATAGATATCGGCCGTCTTAGAGCCGGGGGTAGAGTATATGACCGTCATACGCTTACACGAAGAGTCGAAGGGGTGCTCCGCGAGCAGCTGAATGTTATTCGCCTGAGTGACAACAGACTTGCTCATCCCGAACCGCATAGCAAACACGTGGAGGGCAATCTCGGTGGGCTCACCAACGGCGGTCAACCTAGAGACCTCGGCGGTCGAGATGGTCGAAGTATCGGCCGTGTCATCGGCCGACACCGACTTGCCCTCCGAGATGGTAGCGTTGTTACAGAGCGAGAGACACTGGACGAACTTCTTCGCGTTCTGGGGTAGGCGGGAGATGACCCTGCTAGTGGAGTCATGATTCTCACCATCCCACGCGACCTTACCGCTGGACGGGTCAAAGGGGTGAGTGCAACCGTCGACCGTCGCCATAGCACCGTCCCGGAGCCACACCTTTCGGGTGATCATCTTTCCCTGGGTAAGGGTGCCGGTTTTGTCGGAGCAGATGTTAGTTACTCCTCCGACGGCTTCCAGGGCCGATAGTTTGCGCACGATCACGTTTCCCTTAGCCATCGCCTTAGTACCGACGGCCATAGAGATGGTAAGAACGGCAATGAGAGATTCGGGGATGACGGCGACGCCAACGCAGATACCATAGATGAGCACGTCATCGGAGATATTGAACTTGGCAGACGAGAAGACAATGATAGCAAGGACAATCGCAAAACCGAAGAGAAGCAGAGCAAACTTGCTGAGCTTCACCTGGAGAGGCGTGCCGTCCAGACCGAGGATGCTGCGTACGGTAGCCTTGACGCGTTTAAGGAGCCGTTTCAGCTTGGACTCATCGGCATTTGCGGATGGGTCCGACCGAAGCATCTGGGCAATCTTGCCGACCTCAGTTGCCATAGCCGTAGCAGTGACGATGCCCGTCCCTCGACCGCGCGTGACGGTGCTGGCGGAGTACAGCATGTTTACACGGTCACCAAGAGGGACGTCGGCATCGCCCAAGACGGCATCGGCATGCTTGCTGATTGGAAGCGATTCACCGGTGAGAAGCGCCTCGTCGGTTGACAAGTTCAACCCGTCGACGAGACGGACATCAGCCGGGACGATGTCGCCGACATTGAGCAGGACGATGTCACCTTTGACAAGGTTCTCGGCTTTGATCGTCTCAATTTGCCCTGAGCGGATGACTTTGCACGTCGGTGCCGACAGTGCGAACAGAGACTGAATTGTCTGTTCAGCACGGTAATCTTGGACGAGACTGGATGCATGTATTAGTTAGACATTACGCCACAATATGACAGCGGAGCGGTCAGTCCGGGTTGGTAACGGGTCAACCAATAAGACTGACCACGTGGCGGCGACTTACCCGACGACGATATTTAGCAGGATGACAGCAGCAATGACAGCGCCCTCGATAAAGTCTTGGATGGCGAATGAGAGCGCCATGACAATAAAGAGAACCATAGTCAAAGCATTTGACACCTGCCTTACGAGTATCTTCCACAGGGATAACCCTTTAGCTCCCTCAACCTTGTTTGGCCCATCCTGCTCCAGGCGACGAGCAGCTTCATCGCCGCTGAGGCCATGCTGGACGCTTGTCTCGAAGACAGACTCAAGCTGGCTTACGGGTAAGGTATGAGGTTCTACTGGATTCAGATGGGGACCGCCAGTGTCGGTAGTGGGTATGAGAGCGGGCTTCTCATTCGACGGAGTCTTCGCACTAAGTATAGTGGGAGTAGTAAATGTTGTTTCCTGGGTACTTATTCCAGGAGGGTCGATTCGTGTGGCATTGGTTAAACCACATATAGGAGGTTCAGTCGACTCCTCGACAACAGTAGTGGTCTCTATACCCATTCACGTTGTAAGTCAGCAGAGAATGCTAGTTGGTAAGCATCCAAAAGAGGATCTGATAATAGATAATATCTAGAGAGAAGAGGGAATCCAACTCGTGGGGAAGGGGTAGATATACCCTCATCCCCGCCTGGCTCCTCCATTCTGTCATGTGAGGTTAGTGCCAACGTTATGTCAAGGGCGCGAACCCACGGACATTGAGGCGGAGAGTAGGAAGTAGCCTTAGCATTTGGCGGGATGCTGCTTGTTGCTAATATCTCGGCGTCGTCATAACAATATCGGGGTCGCAGTTACATATAATCCCGGCGGGAAACAGGGGTCTCGAGAAATAGGGCAAATGATCCCAATGACTGGTTGGATTTCCATCCGCCAAGTAATGCGGCCCTGTAGAAATGGGACGACCAAGAAACCTCCCAAGAAATTCAGAACGCTAGCGATTAGATAAGAAGGGGGGATGACAAGCTAGTAAATAGCGAATGGCGAATAATAAGACCAAAAACCTGGACAGCGCGTCCTTAGAATACGTGTTTGCTTCTTGGAATCCCTCATGGGGATTGATTTCCCCCAAAGTTTGGTTTTCCTGCCACCTCGTACTTTCTTCGCCTCTTGGAAGCTTTTGTATGTACTTGCATGATAGGTGTACGAAGTACCGTCTACCAGAATACTATTCGTTGCAGTTGCCTTTAAGGTTGTTCGTAAGCCCTGAAGACAAACAGTGCTGGCCCTGATGACACTTTCCCGCCTGCCCGCCCAGCCCGGTATATACTTACGGACCTGGATAACGACATTCACGCCTCCTTACTGTAGAGCGGGATTCCGATTGTTTTTCGCACAGTTGCAGAGCGGAGCCGAAGGTAACCAGGGGAGATAGCCGATAAGCCCCGCTCTCGCCTCGCCGACTGGAGCCCACTATTGCCTCCGTATCTGCCGGGGCTAATTTATTTCCACCCGCCTTCCCCTTTTTCCCCACTCCACTTACTAAGTTGCGTATTTGTCCCTACGTGTAAAGACGTTCGGGTTCCGGCTATTACTATTTGGGTAGCGCCGTCCACTACAGCCCTTCGCGATGTGATTTTATTTTGTTGCCGAATGCCTATTTCCTCTTCCCAAATTCCTTGTACACAGTGCATTTTGCTCTGTGATGCCGTGCCTGCATGCATGGGCCAGAGGGGAAAGCTGCAGGGATGAGGCGACTAGACCATGTCAACCAATGGGGCTCCCCTTGGCCTGACCTCAGTTGACAAATAGGGAAATTCCTGCTTCGCTAGTCTAGTGTGGGATATTCCCCGCCTCCTCCAAACGAGACGGCAGGGGCAGACGACCGAAGGATCCGCATTCCTCTCCGCGAAACGCTTACGCGACCACGTGTAGGAAACTTAAAACTCTCGGGGGCCAGGGGGAAAGGATTGGGGACGTAGCTGAGGAATAGACGCTACTAATTAGCCCTCTTCTGCTATAAAAAAACGGCCGGCGGAAAACCGACCGGGTCACCCGAGAGCCAAGTGCTCGGCCGTTACGACGCCGACGGTCGAAGGGTCCCGCGATGAACGTCTCTTTCGATAGCCCGCCAAGGTGGCAGTAAGAAATATTGACACTCAATGATTGTTTGTTTTACGGATCTTGCGTTTGTCAATTTTTCTTACTACTACCTTGTCCGCCAACCCGCCTAGACATTCTGACGTGTTGAGGCCTGGTACGGGATTGCGGAACGTTTCTCTTGGTGAATCCCCCACGCTCTTCACACGCATTCTCACCATGGCGGATGATTATCGAAAAGTCCGGTTAGTGGATGCAGAAGAGGGGATTATGGGTTTTAAAACCAGATTTTGTTACCAAGTGTATGAGGAGGCCTGCAGGTATCTTCTTGGGTTCGCTCGTGCGTAAATCCTAGAGATCCAGAACAGGCCAGCCATGGCAAAAGCAATCATAACATACACACAGCAAGTGATTACGATAGTCAGAATGGCTACTAACCTGGGATTGGTTCAACTGCTACATAGGAACTAGTTGCATAGAATGATGATACTAAAATCGCCGAAACATGCTAATCTTCCAGTACTAACCTAGGAAGCAGCATCGCTATAACGATTCGCTCATATGGCCCGTCTACCCCGCAGCATCTAAAGATCGTAGTCGCGTGACTGGGCGGCTCTGGATGGCTCGCAAAGCGTTCGATCCAGCGATGTACGACTTGGCATCGAAGTGCTCCTCTAACGAGCAGTGCGGGGGAGACCCGAGGTCTCCCAACTCTGCTATCCCGAAAGCTCCCGGTGAACAGCGGGAACGGCGCTCTCGGGGACGTAACGCAACCCCCCCAAGATCTTCACAAGAGCCGAGCCGATCAACCCTGCTTAGCGTGCTTGCCGAGAGCCCCCGGTCTGGAACAGGTCTCCTCCACATGCTCGTGCTTTCTGAACCGAGTAACAACATATCTCGCTCCAGAATAGGTAGCACTGTTGGTGGCCTAGCTCGTTCTCGCCGAGTCTTGTTCTGCGTATTACCTGAGATATGTGCTTCGAATCATTCCTCAATAATTCGGGCAATCCCCCCTTGTTTTTGCCTTCCATGGCGTTCATGGGCGCTAGATCGCTCTAAGGATGTAGGGCAAGGCGAAACATAGTATATAGACAGCTATAGGTGAATCATGTACAGCTCACTTCCCATCACGTCAGCATATTTCCTTTTTACCGTGCAGTGTTTGTCGACTCCCCGCACGGGGTTTTCTTTTGGAACCAATGCGGCGATCATTCCTGGAATGGCGGGCGATGACGATCCGTACGTGGAACGCCCTGCTACGCCGCCACCGCATCGAAGATCTTTCTGCCTTTAAACCATGTCTGTACGTTTTTCGCCTCCAGCAGCTTTTCCGCATCCCACCTGTTCAAGCCGAGTTAGTAATTAAACAAGCCGAAAAGTTGTCTTGAAAAGGGTGGGTGCGAAACCTAAAGGCCGCACCGAGGACAGGAGCGCGACATAACAAGCAACGTGGGTTTGGGGGGGGGG